>JAGVSP010000177.1:0-81940 GCA_022494985.1 Micrasema minimum | reverse complement strand
ATGCTGGCATCGCTTGCTAACTCAGTCTGACCTCGAATAAAAATATTCACACAGACGTACACATCTTCTGTCATTCTCAAACTCGGACATCTCTTTCACACACCTTACAATGTTTATACTGCGCGCGAAACGCACCAGTTAGGAAAGGAAATGTTCATCTTTCTTACTTTCTGTATTCCTGGTAATAAAATCGATAAACGTTGACAGGCTTAATATTTTTTTTTATTTATTAATTTCAAGTTATTTTTAATTAATTATTATTTATTAAAGTATTCGGTGCTTTTTTCTTTTTGAGGCTAATAATCATCTCAGTTTTTATGTAAAGAAATATATCTCTATCAGTATTGACAATTTAACAGAGATAGAGAAGCTCTGGAAACAAATATGGATTACCTAGGCGTTTTACAGGGCTTATTTTCTGTAATCGGTCACTTGATGTATTACAACATCCCCCTTTCCGTCCATCATCTGATAACCATATACTTACATTATGACACAAAGTTTGACATCTGTTGAGAAAATTGCAAAGATTTTAGCTAACTTGATAAATAAAGTCATAAATATGGAAACTTAACTGGTCTATTCACTTATATTTACTGTCATTAGGTACGTGTAATTAATTATTGTGGGTATGTTCTAAATAAATTAAAATTAAATAAAATGTACCTTTTTCTTGCAGCTGAGATTCTAACCGAATTTATTCTATAAGAGGCCTGTCTTCAATAAATTATTATGCTTATTGAGACCACTAATTAATCAGTAACATTTTGAATCTGTACAAATATTTGTACCCAAATTCCTGGATAAAACCCATACTAGCAACAAAATATAATTTAATTATCATTTTTCCTAAAAATATGTTTTTTTGCTAGAAACCATCTCCTCGATAAAATAAACATTTGTGATCTGGAAACTGATTGACAACAACGCTATTAAAATCTCAAATTGAAACGAAATTTCAATTTAATTTTAAGTATCAGGATTACATATAAACGATATTTGATTAACCGTAAATATTATTATGGCCCATCGAAATGATTCGGTGTTAGAGCCCCTTTCGATTTCACCGCCAATAAATTGTTGAGGGGGTTGACTAAAAAAAAACGCAAAAAATTATAGTTTTACCGATGGTGTTAGGTGTTAGAGTAAAAATACTATAATTAATATTTAAATAATAAATATCAGTGTGATGAATATTTATCTTTTTTTATTTGGTCCATACTATGTGTCAACTGAGTTTCTTTTAATAATAATGCATTTGATTTATTACATTTCACATAAGGGTGTCGCGCCCAAGAATAAAGTACGCCCGTGTAATTTCGGAAAAAAAACTATTTGCGCGGAAAAATAAAAAAAGGTTTTAACTAACATTACTAAATTAACACTTTACTACTACTTTCCCTTATCGGCACCCAATGGCACAGGGTACTGCATGGGTACAACAAGTGTAGTGCATTTTGATATTGTTCATTAAATTATATGAAGGTAAGATGATCAGTCGTACGCTTCGAAATATTAGTATAAAAATCACATGATAATCAATATTTCATGTTGACCCCCTTCGGGAATCGAACCAGCGACCTCATGCACGGTAGCTAAATGCGCTACCACTATGCTTCAAGGCGGACAATCAATATTTTATTTTTAATTAACAAAAGAGGTATATGTTTTTCATTTTATATCCTTACAGAGATGAGGAAGAAATCCTTCAAACTCAGGAATATGGATATTTGAGCGTTTACAGGGCTTATGACCTGTCATTGGCTGGGTTAAGTGACCACTTTATGTACTACAACATTCCCCATTCCGCTTATTAGCGAATATCCACACCAGGTAACATTTTTTATTTTTGTACATATGTTACGAATCGAGAATCATCCACCAGCGCGTTAATAATCTATGCATTGATATTGAAGTTAAGTATTTATTAGCAAATTACTTCATTTTTGTAGTTAAGACTCACCAGACTGACCAAGTCAAATTAATTACTAGTAATCGCATGCAGATGACGCTGCAATTTATTTTACTTATATTTAGACCTGGAATTTTATACAACATTTTGGGCGTGTTCACACAAATCGTACTCAATAATCTCGGTGCCGGCACATCAGTACGCATAAAAGATACGCATAAGATGTGTTTTGCTACCAGGACAGCATAAATTTTAAGGTTAGTTTTATTAAAATGATATCAATCAACTGTCAGTGTCTAGTGAATACTTGTTGCCGCAGCAGCGCTGCCGGCGCGGCGCAGAGGGCGGCGGCGGCGGAGTCAGCTCTGTATCCCTCCAAACATCGAGATCGAGAACGCATCTTCTACTAGGATAGCATGAAACTAAATAGTTATTTGTACAACCAAAGGTACTCGATGCCGATGGCGGGAATCATGATTTAAAATAGATAACAATTAATTCATGACCCTTAAATGTCACTAAATTCACCGCTATCCAACATTATTTTTTATATGTGACATTGTACCCTCTCCAATGCACTTCACCTTAATTTAAAGACATTTTTTTATATAATCGATGTATACCTACATATTTATCAATCAATACCAGTGAAAGTTGGAGAAAAAAAATTTTTTTCTTTTTAAAATGACTTCAGCCCATTTGTTCGAGGGCCATTTTGCGTGTATTTTTTTTAAATATCAGATCTGGTAACGCACCAAATACAAAAAGTTTTTTCTCCGAATCAGTTTTCTGTTTTATGTAAAGGGCATTAGTTTCTTTGACCGCGGTTATTCTTTGGGATTTTTATAGAATTAAAAAGGTTCCTAGTTACCAGGATAAAATATATTTGAAGGGTAATAACCAAGAACGGTTTTACTATACCTGGGCTAGTTAGTAGTAAACTGTTTTCATTCGGCGCTGGTGCATAATAATTGCATTGAAAAAATAGTGGAGCTACCAGGGCAACATACATTTAGGGGTTCATTTACACGAAGTTTTCCAAGAAATTTTTATATGTTTTAACTGCTAATTGTTTATCGGTGATCGAAGATTATAATAAAATATACTACTACTACTACATTCCCTTGCCAGACCCAATGGTGCATAGGGCATCGGCACACCAAGCGTAGTGTTTCTTGTTCATTTTATTACATGAAGGTAAGACGATCACTCATACGCTTCAGTACCAATCCAAGAAATCACATTTGAATAAATATTTCGTCTTTACCGAACCCGTAACATCATGCACAGTAGCCAAATGCGCTACCACTATGCTACGAGACGGAGATTATATGTTGCGATTTATTTATTATTTCATTAAAATTAAAGATCATCCCTTTAGTGGATACGTTGCATCGTGTAGCTGGCCACTTTGCCACACAATCGTAGTCCTGATTTTCTTCCTGGAATTAAGCGTAAAAGCAATCATTTTAGGTGGTTTGACTTCATTACCAACGATGATGTTAGGAAACGGGCGCAGCAACCTCCAATAACTGGAGTCGTGAAGATGCGGCATGTACTCCGGATGCCTCGGGAGAGCCTGAACCCGAGCTAGCTCTTCTTTACGCCGGCAGGATCCCGCCGTCCTGGCAGACCGTCGATGACCATCCTACGGATGTATTCGGCGGAGCTGGTGGATGCGGGCCTGACATGGGAGGAGGCGAGAGAGCTGGCTGGTGACATTGTCTCCTGGAGGGATCTAGTGATGTCCACATGCTCCACATAGGAGCGAACGTGGCGAAAGTAGAAAGAAGAAGCAATTAATTTTTCAAGCATGTTTAAGACATCAAAAAGGAGCGTGTTTGTAACGTTCATAATGTTCAGTTCATAATGGAGTTCTGGTACCAACCCAAATGGATGGAATCGAAGCATGGAGTTGGAAAAAAAGAACGAAAGTAGATTGAAATCTATTGAATTGCGATCTCTCAGGCGAACGTGCGGTAAAACTATGTATGATCCGTGCACTAATGTCGAAATAAAAGCAGAATGCAAGGCTGATACAGGCATTTATATACATTTTATATTTTGTTACTTTTTACAACTTGTTTTTAAAGAAATATCAATGCAAGGGAAGTGAGCCAGGACAGAGTAGTGTGGCGTTCTATCCTCTCTGCCTGGGAAATGATTAGTTATTTAAAGGAGAGGAGATAAATAATGATAAAAAGCGATGCTTTCGAACGTACATGTATGTATTTACTACTAATGGCCTAATCCTAAATGATAATAATTTTTTTTTTTTTTTTTTTATGTGTTCATAGGTATTATAAAAAACAAAAATGAATACAGAATAAGAATAAAACCCAATATAAAAATATATGTGTTTTAAATATACGTCTGCTTATCTTAAAAAGAGAAATAAAAATAAAACAAAGTGCAAGATATACAGAATTCTTGCAACCCAGATTCTCCTAGGGGCCGGGCGGGACCAAGAAAAGCGGCCCATACTTGACAATGATGGAGTTACACTTTTAAGTAACCAGGTTTCTTGAAACATTATAAAGTCAAAATCAGTCCATATTTTTTTGATGAACTGCGTATTCCTTTTTGGAGATTTGCAGATTGATGATCAATTTCAAAAATGTATGATGATATTTTTACTACCAAATAAATTAAAATATATTATGTATATCGGTGCCACGTGGTAGTATTCAACCACCTCTATTGCTATTCCTTTCTTATCGTACTAATACTATTTTTTGTTGTATAACCCCATCCGAGTCATCCAAAGAGAAGTTCGTACGAGATGCGCATTAAGATGTGTTTGGCTACCAGGAAAGCATATTTTCATCGGTTGACGTTATTCTGTTATTACTTATCAGCAGGTAATTAATTTTCTCATGCCAGTGCCTAATAAGGCTCTGACTTGATAACACCTTTAACGCCGTTTTTGTTCAAATATTCAAAGATCAAGAACGAATTTTCTGCCAGGATAGCATGAAAGACCAGAGTAAAAATTGACATACATTTGAAGTACATTTATACTCTTATTAGTACGATATTTGGTGTTGTTCCGAAAAATAATATTCAATATGCAATAATTTCTAATAAATATGGTAATTAATTTTCTCATTTCTCGTACCAGTACCTAATAAGGCTCTGACTTGAGAACACCTCTAACGCCGTTTTTGTTCAAACATTCAAAGATCAAAAACGATTTTTCTGCCAGGATAGCATGAAAGACCAGAGTAAAAATTTACATGCATTTTAAATACATTTAATGAAGAAAAGACTCTTATATACGATATTTGGTGTTGTTCCGAAAAATAATATTCAATATGCAATAATTTCTGATAAATATTACTACAATAAAAGTAAACGATAGCGCCACGGAAAAGCTCCTTTCAACATTCGTCAGTCTTTGTTTCAATGTATTTTTATTAATGTTTTTTTTTCATTATTTCTTTATTTTTGCATTTTGAGTTTTAAGATATACTCAAATATTTCAATTTTAAGGCTGCTTTCAAATAGCCGGAAATACCACGATTACTACTCTCCCTTATCCGTACCAAATAGTGCATAGGGCACTGCATTGGTACACCAATAATAGCCCGCCGGATAGATCTATGACCAAAACGCAGGGAACGAATTGTGCTGGAGTGGGATTTGAACCTGGATATTCCAATCCGGAATCCTCGAATCTAGCACTAGACCATAACCCGGTTGATTTCGTCATCATCATACCAGATCCGCTCACCATGTAGAGCATATGGATTTAACAAACTGCCTCCAAGCCAAGAACGGTGCAATGCAATTAATACGCATTTGTTATTTGTAAAAACACTTATATTACCTCCTCGATGGCATCATGGAAAAAATAAAAAATTAACACTGATTTAAAATGCGTCTATTTTCACTCCTGACAAATTTCAGCAAACTGATATTGTTTATATGAATTATTATACCTTCCTCTTGGACATTAAGATAAATTTGTAACATTATACTTATTGAGTTCTTCAGCACATTTTTTATAACACACTGTCCCATATGTGGGACGGTAGGTCTAAATGGGCTAATGAAAGTTTGGTTATTTATTCCCAGTTTGTTTTCTCTTCATTTTTCTTCATATCATCTGCGTACTAATTTTAAAAAACTAGCCCAGATTCAAGTACCAGTGCTGATAGTTATATATATATTTTTCATGAAATTAAACAACTTTTGTTTTAAACTACTTTTTTATTATTTAACACTCCAACCGTTTTCGGAGACACTACTCCTTCATCAGGGATTTGTATAAAAATAAATTTAAAATTAAGTAATAAGTCGCTAACTAAAAATGTTGAAGTGGTTGACAGTTGACAGATTTATGGAGTAGTGTCTCCGAAACCGGTTGGAGTGTTAAATAATAAAAAAGTAGTTTAAAACAAAAGTTGTTTAATTTCATAATTATGGAAAACTACAAAGTGAGTGCTACAAACATTGAGTTAATATATTTTTCAGTTAAGAAAATTAAAAGTTTACAAGAAAATTTGTCTACATTTTCTAAGAAATCGTTTAACGCAAAACGAGTGCTTTGTTCTGGTTTTTTGTGATGAACCCGTATAACAAAATTAATAATAGACTATTTGTGATTCAGTTTTTTTTAAACAATGGTAATGCAAAATTATAATTATATATAATTTAAAATCCTTTTATAATTTTTTTACCAAAAGAAACCTTACATTTTTAGGGCCGGTTGCTCAGGCCACGTCAACTTGAAGTATCCGTCAAATCGTTTCAAACGATAACGAACGATTTGACAATTACTTCAATCTGAAGCAACCGGCCCTTAAAGCTTAAACTCTTGATTCTCGATTCTCGATTCTCGGGAACGTATTTTGCTACCAGGATAGAATGAACTGAAGAGTTAATTCGCACAGTCATTCTTCTATTGCTTATTCGATGGCTAGCGCGAAATTCTCTTCAGGCACCCATACACCAGCGGGCCGGATTCGTTGCGCGTTGGTCGGAACCGCGGAGTAAAATTTGTGTGAATTCTGGCATTTTGTCCGATAATGCACATGCCGAGCCCGCTGGTTCTACCCGTTTTTTATCAGAATGAAAATTCGTTAATCATAAATTCGGAGATATGAAATATTCAATATTTACTCAATTTTGTTTTTCAGGAGATTATCATTAGTATAGTTAAATCATTTTAAAAGGTGCCGTTACAAAATCAACAATTCTCAATTTTTCGTTCACCCTTAAAATTTAATTTAGATGCTTTGTTAGCGAATTAGAAATAAAAAATTTAAATGAATAAAGCGGGGATAATTATTGTCAATAATGTTTTCCACGTGCTTATATTTATATTATAACATAATCCCCCAAAGTGCGATTAATCTAATCCACACAAATATATTTATTTTGACGGGTCTACAACCTACGATCAAAGGCTTATTTCGTTGTAGTCTACAACTGAAGAACTGAAGAAACTGTGCAATCTAATGCGCACTTTATATGTATGGGACAGAAAATTGCACAATTTCTTGTTCAGAAAACTGTACAGTCTGTCAAAAGACACACAATATATATATTATTTAAGAGCGACGTAAGTTTACTGTCGCATTTGCACAAAAGAAGTTGTTAATATACCTAATAATGTAAATAGTAAATATGTCATTTGTTTTTTTACGTTTTTAAGGCATTCTACATATATATCGAACTTAAACGCTTACATAAAAAACACTAATTGTCAGGTCAGCTAAACGTCACACCGACCATTTAATATTCTATACAGTTTTCGTTTCATACGGAACAGTTTGCAAACTGCACAAGAAACTGTACAGTTGTTTTCTGTCCCTCATAAGCAATTCTGCGTTTTCGTTACTTACATTTTGTGCACATGTACGATAAGAACAAGTAATGCTATCAGGGTATCATAGAAACATCGAGTGATTTTTATCAACCAAGAAAAGGCTTCGCGTCTTAAGCTTGCAATACACTCGGGTGACACTCACCATTACTGGCCTCTAACTTCTCTAACCTTCTCTTTCTATCACACTTATATTTATCGGACGTACTTTTCTTGAATCTACCACCTCCGCCAACGCCCCTCCGCCAAGTGTGTTGCAAGTTTTTGACAAAGAATTCGCGTACTCGTTGTGCAATGCCGATAACGATAACATACGGCATATAAACAAGTAGTGCTACCAGGGTATCATGAAGGCAACGGAGAACTTTGTTGAGATGGGTATCGAGAAAATTGCATTTTTATCGACATAATAAATAATATAACAAGTTATTTCATCAGGATCACATAAAGCTGCAGAGTATTACTTTTACAAACATGCGCGTTTAGATACGATACGATTAAATAGATAGACATGATAATTCTCATTAATTTATCATATCGTTAATTTTAATAAAATAGCATCAACAAAATATTTGACATCGTCCTCTTCTAACTGAAGACTTTTCGGATCAATAAAAAAGAGTTTTCCCTTGGAACCAAACTAATTTTTTTTGTAAAATGTATAGTTGCAAGAAAGCTGCAAGTGACTAAAATAGCTCAAATGAAGGAATTAAAATTAAAATCATTACATTTTTAATACAAGCAACGTGATTTTATTAGTGCATTAAATATTATTCAGCTGTGGCATGGATTTGTTTTTGGATTTTTTTTAAAATCATGCTACTTGTTAATAACAATTTGTCTCTCAAGCAGTGAAAATAGTGCTTTAACTTTCACTACTTTACCACATCCGCTCCCTATGTGGAGCATAATATGGAATCCACAAACTGCCACCAGGCCAAGCGATCGGCCGCCAGCTCCCGTGCATTCTCCCAAGTTAAGTCCACGTCCCGCAGCTCTGACGCAAACTGCCGACGAATTGTCAACAGTGGACGACCAGGACGCCGAGAACCTAATGCCTTGTAAAATAGGCAAGCATGGTTAAGACTCTCGGGAGGCATACGTAGTATATGGCCTAGCCAGCAGAAACGCCTTCGCCGGATGACAGTAGATACCAAGGGTGGCTGTGTCCGTTGCCTCACTTCTGTGTTCCTTACAAAGTCAAACCACCGCACTCCTAAAATTCTTCTAAGATACCTACTCTCGAAACTCAGAAGTCTGCTATCTTGGGCCCTGGTTAGGTGCCACGATTTACTAAGTAAGTCAATCATAATATTATTATTTTAAAATGAAAATTTTATAAAGAACTCACAAAACGAGGGTATTAAATGTCGGTGAACTTCCTTTAACATTCAATGTTTTTTTTAAATTTTATTTCACATAAACAATTTAGAATGAAAAATCCTTAAAATCAATCAAACAAGTTAAAAAAAATCCTGTCCCGATAAACTGTAGTACTCGTATTCACAGTTTGTCAACGGGTGCAAAAAAATAAAATATCAAATTTAGCATAACATCTAGAATTTAGTAACCCTTGGCTTGCTATAATGTAACCATCACAGCAGCGTTGCAAAATCTCACTATCTCACTAAATAATTAATATCTCTGTTAATAATTTTGAATGCTCCTTATCTCAAATATTGTTTGTTTTTGATACTTGATACATGAGATACTTCAAACAAATATTCCAGTGAAGTTCAAATATAGGTACCAGAGATGGGAAAAATTTAACTAATACTAAATGATTTTTATTACATTGTAGGATTTATTGTAAAAATTTTATTTGTAATAATATTTATTTAACTTCTTATTAAGTTTTTTAACAACATTTTGAATGTATACAAATATTTGTAGACAAATTATTAGATTATACCTATGCTGGGCTGATATCAGATATTATTGATATCCCAACCCTGGAAACGAATGTGGGTTATCTAGGCGTTTACCTAGATGACACCTTAGATGACACCAGCATTGAAAATTTCGGTAATGCGGAACGACGTAGACGAGTTCAATATATAGCAGTTCCTAAAATTTGTCATATATGGTTATCAGATGATGGGTGGAATGGGGAATGTTGTAGTTTATCAAGTGGCCACTTAACCCAGCCAATGACAGGTCATAAGCCCTGTAAACACCTAGGTAACCCACATTCCCCTTTTCCAGAGTTTCTCAGTCTCTGTTGGGATATCAATAATTTTCTTATTAAGTTGTTAATGTTTATTAAATTTGCCTTGACGTAATTTTGTAAGAAAACGGCGCCATATAAATTATCCATTATAGTCATAATAATAACGAATGTATATTACCGCTTTCGACATTTAAATGCTGAAAATAAATACTTTTTGAAAAAAATAAGCAAAAGGCCAAATTTAAGAAGTACTGACATCACAAAATAACCGGGCTATATAAAATAATATTTTTTATTTATTTTAAAAAGTGCCAGTTTAATTTTCAAAATAATTTTCACTGTGAATGCGTATGTAGGTTTTGCAACTATAACTCTAAAGTATATTAGGTGGGTATATTTTAAAGCTATTTATTTATAATTTGACATCTCAACAGAGACGAGAAGTTTGGAAGAGAATGTGAATATCTAGGAGTTTACGGGGCTTATGACCTGTCATTGGCTGGGTTAAGTGGCCACTTGATGTATTACAACATTCCCCATTTCACCTAGTATTTAATATCCATATCTGCCGATACAGTTTTTGTCTACAAGTATTTGGACACACTCAAAATGTTGTCTATTTATTTATTGCTATTTCCATCTTTTTTAAATAATTTAGGTAGGTATGAAAACTTAATATTTACTAATGAAGTGTTTTTGTAAGATACTTACTATTTTTTTATTGGTCTATGTAAAAAATCTATATTTTTTTATCAAACATAACACGAACTGTACCTACGTTTGATATCCTGTGAAACAAGGCGCCGCGCCGAGCCGGCTTGGTAATAATAAATAATTACCATTCTCATATTCAATCTACTGTCGCGATAAAGTAAAATGACATTTCTGGTGGAGATTTTAGTAGTTCATCAAGCGATTCTGATTTTTTATCAGGCCCGTTTATGCAACAGAAAAATTAAATTTGTACTTTTTTTATTCAATAACAATGACCGATTGATTTAATAAGTGCCATTTTCGTGAAAAATCCACTATTTTTATTTTTTTATTAATATTTCATTTCATAGTTTATTCAATTGAAAAGAAAAAGATCTTTTGCCTTGGTGGGGGAAATCATTTTAACACTTTTCGCTCTAATTTTTATAACCCTCAGCTTGCTTGTACGTAGTAAGTTCAATATACTAGGAGCACAAGAGAATCGAGGAGGTGTTTTACAATAAACATATTATTCAATGCTAGCAAGTTGGCGGAAATTTCATCCATCACGGTCTCGTGCGCCTGCGTAAATTGTTAGCAGGCAAAATGCAGACCACGGTGCATAACAAAAATGACACTCATCATTGGTGCATTTTCTTATCTCTGCCTGATAACTCAAGATGGTGACCCAATGAACTGAACAAGATCTTTGTTTGTTTAATTGAATCGTCTAGTTCATTGTGGGTACTAGTGTCACTTTCGCTTGAAATATGTAACTTAAAATGGGCATGAATATTAAATAGGTAGATAGATACAAAGCGGAATGGAAAATGTTGTACTCTTCGAAACTTGTCGATGGTTGTACAACATCAAATGACTTTGACAGGATATAAACTTTGTAAACAACAGTTTTTATTTATTTATTTTTAAATTTTATTTTCAAAAGAAAAATTTTTGTTTACAAAAAAATACATAAAATCACATATACATAAGAAAAAATAAACAAAAATCCCACCAAGGCATAGCCTGTTTGTGGGTATACTGTAAATGGCAATGAGAATGTGTTCACACTCTTTCAAGCAGCATGCACGAGGCAGAAGAGAAAAAGATAATATAAAAAATACAAGATATTAAATGGATATATTTATACAAGAAGAAGAAGAAGAAGGAAAATAATTATAAAATATAAAATAAAAAATAACGGAGATTATGATTATGTTATTGTTATGATCTTTATAGTAAGAATGATTCTACCCTTACATTATGTATCCATACTTTGTGCTTAATTTTTTAAAAGATGAAAAATTACGAAATTGGACAATGCCATTTTATTGTCAGTTAAAAAAGAATTAATTAAACTGGGGGGCAATAAAATGTGCATGTCTCTGAGCAAGTCTTGATTTACAATGTGGTATTTTCAGCACTCAGTTTTTTCTTTGACTAGACCTATTTGAGCTTCTAGCAAAAGAGTTTTGGTGCATAAATACATAATTTAAACATTGTAATAAATATATTCGTCTAATATCCATTAGACGATTTATAGAATTCTTCTTCTTCTTTTTCCAAGGGTCTTCTAATGGTCTTATTCTAAAGTCAAAATAGTGAAATATTTATATCTTGAAAAAGAAACCTACTAAATCTAGTTTTACGTAGTCAATATAAATTTTAAATACGAGTTTAAAATAAGTTCATTTTACCATTTCGACAAATTAAATGTGATTAATCATAATTTCAAGATAATTTTATGCCAAGGAGGATAGAAATGAAAGGAATACATTTTTTTTTCCATACAATTAATTCCATGATTGCCAAAAATTGTTTCTCATACATTAATCATGTAAATGTAAATGTACATTGCTGCACTGAAAATGCCCTGACTCGAAACGGATTATCTAATGAGTCGGGGTCAGATCACTGTCGTGGGTGTTGGCAGAGAGCCACACCACTTTGTCCTGGCACACTTCTCTTGCTTCCTTCACATTCATACATCTTCTCATGACTTCTTACATGCCCCACTTTCAAGCACATGTTTTTTACTTGATCATGCCATGCCTTTCTCGGCCTTCCTCGATTTCTACATCCAGGCACAGTCACATAATATATTTTATAAGCCTTTCTTTCATCATCCATTCGCTCTACATGACCGAACCATCGTAAAAGCCCTTTCTTAATTTTGTCGGTAATGCTTATCCCAGCCTTTCACTCTGCTCTAATTTCGACATTTGTACACCTATCGTACATAGTCTTACACACACATTCGCCTGAGAGCTTCAGTAATCTGCTTTCGTCCTTCTTTTTCCAACACCACGCTTCACTACCATACATAAGGGTTGGTACCAGAACTCCATTATGAACTGCCAATTTAGCCTCTTTTGATAGGCACTTATTTATATGTTGTGACCTTAAACGAAAATATGTGAAACGTTAATGAATAAATAAATAAATAAATACAAAGAGAGTCTTTTGAACTTTTTTGGGACTTTAAAATTTCTTACAAAAATAAATAGCTTTTGAAACAGCGTGGCACCGGACCAATTTCAGGCCTGCGGAGTTGTCCTCGAGACAGGTCTTTGCTACCAGGAGCACAGAAGAGCGAGGTGGGAAAAGGCGCCAGTTTTACTACAATTTCCCCGTGACGTCAGCGTCGTCCCCACCCCTACCTGGGTGCATATTGCGCAGGACCGGTGTGCAAGGTACAGTGAGAAAAGTGGAGAGAATTTCCGATACTAAATAAATTTAAAAATTAATACAACTCTTGTTTTTCAGTTACATAAATAAATTTAAATATTTTTTTCTTTTACGGTAGGTTTTATAATTAAAATGTGATTATCATATTAATACACGGCATAACAAAACTCGTAGTACAAAAAAAGTCGAAAACTGGAGAATCTACATCGTATTTGGAGTTTATTGTGTGAAATAACTTTTTAATCTGAGCTCGAAAAAAATTTTTTTTACTTATCACAAAAGTTTTCATAAGTATGACAGATTAAGTAAAATTGCTCATAGTCTTGTAAAATCACGTTTTTTCATTTTATTTTATTCATGGATAGTATTAATTTGACTTAATACATGATATTTAATAACAATTTGCAGAAAAAAAATCAAATTCGTACTCAATTTTCTCGAAAACTTAATGACTTAAATGTAGATTTACTGGCTTTCCGCCTTTACATCGAGTTTTGTTACACTCTGTATTTTTATGTGTGATACCTTGGACTGGTACTAAAACGTAAGACTGATCATCATACCTTCATGTAATTAATTGATCAAGATACACTGCACTTGGTGTCCCAATGCAGTGCCTTATGCACTATTAGGTGCGGATAAGGGAAAGCAGTAGGAGTATTATGATCTATTTAAAATAAAACCTTCTTAAAACAAAATAGCATACGTACTTTAGATTCATACGTATCTTTTTTGTTTCTGATAATTTGTGATGTGTACCTACTTAGTACTAGTACCTATTTACTCCTTAAAGAAAAAATCTTCTTCTTTCCATCAGCTCCGCCGAGTACATCCGTCAGATGGCCGGGCGCAAAGAAGAGGCAGCTCGGGTTCAGGCTCTCCCGAGGCATCCGGAGTACATGCCAAAGCTATGTCCACCGCTTGAAGAAAAATATTTGCCTTGAAAAGGGTAAAATCGATCAAGTAAACTATGTAGCCATTTTGTTTAAAATAATTCATCGAGTCAGGCTAAATCGTGTAAATATTATAATTATTAAATAGGAGATTCAACATCATTTACATCATACCATATGAATTCCACAAACTGCCTTCTAACCAAGCGATCGGCGCGGCGCCGGCGGCCAGTTTCCGTGCATTCAAGTCAGGTCCGCGAAATTCAAGATTACGTTTGCATTTTTTAGTAGTTTCTTCCCGATAATATAGATAAAATAATATCATGTAATTGTGTACTATAATTTGGTACCTAATTGTATAAAAATTTTGAATACGCGTTTTTTGATTCACTCAAAATCTACTGTAACTCTTTTGAATAAACGATAGTATTTTAATACACCTTCGAGTCAAAACACAGATAAGTAAAATATGTTTTTATGGGTGACTATCTTAATGTTCTCACAACATTGTGCAAGGCTGAGATAAGCATTATCGACAAAATTTAGAAAGGTCTTTTACGATGGTTCGGTCATGTCGCTTTACATGACCGAACCATCGAATCATCAATGGATGATGAAAGAACGGCTAAAAAAATATATGATGCGACTGTGCCTGGAAGAAATTGAGGAAGGCCGAGAAAGACATGGCCATGATCAAGTAAAAACATGTGCTTGAAAGTGGGCATGTAAGAAGTCGGAATAATCGACGTGCGTTTATGAGAAGGTGTATGGATGTGGAGGAAGCAAGAGGAGTGTGCCAGGACTGAGTGGTGTGGCGTTCTATCCTCTCTGCCTACCACTTCGGGGAAATGGCGTGATGGTTAGTTAGTTATTTAGTTAGTTTGTAGAGTAGGCGCCTACAAACAAATGTTTTAGTCGCGATTTCATTCATAAAATACAATTTGATACAGTATTTTTCTTAGCGCAATAAATCTCTTATCGCATATCGTCGCCTTGGTGGTCAAATTTTACGTTTCGTTAATCAGAGAACTGTATACTTTATAGTAATAAAGAAGCTAAGTGATATGACATCGTTAGAATACTGAATTTTACTAAAGTGTGAAAAGAGGCAAGCGATTCTCCATACAATTTTGATGTTTCTTTAAACTTCATTTTTCATTTTCTCCAAACAATACAAGTGTGGCTTAGCTCTCTTGAAAGCGACGATGGATGTACTTCTGGTATTTGAAGCTCACATTATTGGAAAGTTTACGAAATACGGAAATTGTAAATAAATTGTATAACCCTCAAGAATCTAGAAATTTTGTAAACATCCCACAAATGACGTTATAAACGCTTTAACATTATTTTCGTGTTTTAGTGTTTTTACCGTTATTTTTTATGTGCATTTATTTAAACTTTAACGTTGCAATATTAATCTCTTCAAACATAATTAAAATTTGAAGTAATTATTACACTCTGTAACTGTAATGTAAATAAACAAATCAATAAATAAAAGGAACTATGACTGCCTTAAAACCAGACCGGGACAAGTGACGTTTAAAAATACCTGTTTTAAGTGCTAAAAAATTGAATTGATTACTTTTCTGTATGAAATAGTCCGACTCATAGCATAGTGGTAGCGCATTTGGCAACCGTGCATGAGGTCGCGGGTTCGATTCCCGTAGAGGGTCAACATGAAATATTCATTTAGATGTGATTTTCTTAAAAGTATTTCATGTGTGATAGATACCTTGGACTGGTACTGAAGCGTATGACAGATCATCTCACCTTCATATCATTTTTAAAAAAATCAAGATACACTGCACTTAGTGAACCGATGCGATGTAGTGCCCTATGCACCATTGGGTGCGAATAAGGGAAAGTAGTAGTAGTGGTATGAAATTAAAATAAAAAAATACGCAAATATTTAATTATCTTCCTTTTATTTTTATGTGGCGTGTACCAGTCACGTTTTAAGGGTTGGTTTCAACTTACATATAGCACAGTCCGTAGGTATTTTTGCTCTACAAAGGGTGGAGAGTAAACGGTTTTCTCATAAAATATTAATTAATTTAAAAAAATTGTTTGGGTTAGGTACGTAATAAAAATCCAAGTTTTCGACTTTGGGTGGCGGACACACGAGCATCTTGAATTTAATGTGTAAAAATTTGGTTTATGACACAGTTATAATACCATGAATTTTTTTTTCTTCATAATAGTTTTTCAATGTAACTCATTCAAAATAAAATCTATCTACGTAAAACGGAGAAATTGACGTTTTCAAAGTATAAAGTAGTATGCTTATTAACTCATTTCTAAGTAAATTTATATTAAATAAAATAAATTCAAGAATGTACTTTAGTGAAAAACGGTAAAACTTTTTTAATTTCCACACAAATTACACCATTAAAATATTTTACCATGGGATAATTTATTTTGCTAACCATGCAATATTGCTTCTCAATCATCGTTGCTCATGGTAATAAAAATCCTTCACTTTCCATGGTTTCCTGGTAGCATAGGTAGGCTGATTTATTGGAGATGCGCAGATATGAAATTTAATGTGCTGCATATCTAATGAAAACAGTATTAAAACATAACATGCACATTCTGACATATTCGATTGTTTAAAGCCAAAGGACCTTGAAGAAAACTAGTGAAAAATAACGAGAGTTAGAAGTCAAAATAAATGCTAGGATATTCATTTTTTTTTCATTTGGCCTTCAATAATTTAATACTTAATTAATAATTTAGTATTATGTTGGTTTAGCAGATCCAACTGACTCACCAATAAAAAATATCACTTACCTACTTTTAGTTTTAGATTTCCATCTCTCGTTCGCCCTTAAAAAAATTTTTTTTTATTTTTTTACTGTCAAAACCGTTTTCCAAGTTATTTTCTAATCTTATCTCCCGATGTGCAATTAATGCAACCTACTCAATTAAAAAAAGAGCAGAAACAATCCGCACAAAATATTAGTTTCAGGACATTTTATTTTTTTCATTGTAATAAATTTTTGTGTTTGCCTTAACAAAATCACAGGTTTTTACGAGTATGCCATTATACATATGTTCCGAAAGTGGTCGGCTGTATTAATTCAAATATTAAGTATAATATAAGATTTGTACAGAGTAATTGCGATCTCTAGGCGTTTGAATGGTTACGACCTAGTTTGGATCTTTTATATAAATATTTATTAATTTACAGCAAAACAGTTATAAATTTCATTAGAAAATATAACAAATAAACTGAATAAACCAATTTAAGGTACAAATATAATTTATTTTGTAAAACAATATAATGAATTTAACCAGTCTCTTATGAGTAAAAATTTTATATTTGAATTAGATAGAGAATAAATAGTTCATATCGTCGCTGTTAGTTAGTTTTTACGAAATTGCTTTTTTGCCACGAAATTGCTTTTTTGCCACCATACATAAATTATCATAAAAAATTTGGTTATAAAAGAAAAAAAATTCTTCTGTGTTTTTGAAAACAGTATTTGTCATTTCTCAATTCTTAAAAGTGCGACGATAGCGATGTGTCATCCTCGGAATTACTAATATTAGTAAATTAACATAGTTTCATTTCATTTCTATACAAAATGACCAATAAATTCTACCCGGGTAACATAAACCAAAATAGATGTACCGATCGTATCTGACGGCTGGGCGACATTGCAAGTTCATATGGAGGACACTTTGCCGGGATATCATAAACGTAGACATTCAGGTTTCGTGACCGACCTACATAAACTACAAAACGTCGCACGTCGCGGCGCCAGTGCACCGAAAACCGATGGCGTTTGTCCCGGGTAGCATACAAGTAAGGAGGTGTTTGAGATGGTAGAATCTCGCTTGGATGGGAGGCGCATAAATATGTTTGTGCATTCAGCAACCTTTGATTGGCATGAAAATAATACTAATTTATTTTTAAAAAAACATTAAATTAGATGAGCAATGAACACCTTTGGAAAAAACGAATAATTTCGGACTTAAATTTATACTGAAAACTAATAAAGCCATGCATTTTATTTATTAGTTCCTAATAATTCGATTATTATGAATTCTGTTATCTACTGTCTGTTCACGCATTGCATAAATTTTATAATATGCTTTCTTGCATAAGATTTTCTTAATTTTAGTTTTTAATTTTTTCCCCGTCTAAATTAAAATATTTGATGGAATTTTATTTATTTATTAATTTTTTACATAAAAAAGAAATGTATGTAATCTTATTATATTTGCACATCTTTCAATTTGTAAATACTATTTCCAAAAAAACCTAAGCGGCTTGTGCTTGAAAATAGGAATCGTGGGGATTCGAACCGACGATCTCTGGACTCAGAGACCGCGACGCTACCCACTGGGCCACCACCCGTTCGAATTGTATAAGTATTATAAATATTATAAAAGCGTATGCAGGCCCCCAGGAATGAGTTACCAGTCTTATGCAGTCTTAATTTGGGGAGGTCTAGATTTGCATTAATTCTCGTGTTGAATTATCACTAACCTTACAAAAATTATAGTTTAAAAAATTATTCAAAACTTAAATTTAAATGTGTGATACCTTGGACTGTCACTGAAGTGTGAGACTGATTATCCTACCTTCATGTAATAAAAAATGATACATAACATAAACATGAAGTTTAATTTAATTTAATTTTTCTATGGATATTCTAATGTGGATAAGGACATTAATAAGTGCCGGGAACAGAGTTAATGGTGCCTTTAAATCAATAGTGGCAAATAAGAACTTATCGAAAGAAGCAAAATTGGCAGTACACAACGGAGTTCTGGTACCAACCCTGGTATGGTATGGTAGTGAAGCGTGGTGTTGGAATAATAAGGAAGAAAGTAGACTGAATACTGTTGAAATGCGATCTATGTGTGGTAAAACTATGTATGATAGGTGTACAAATGTCGAAATTGGAGCAGAGTGCAAGGCCGAGATAAGCATTATCGACAAAATTAAGTAAGGGCTTTTACGATGGTTTGGCTATGTGGAGCGAATGAGTGATGAAAGAACGGCTAAAATAAGTTTTAATGCAAGTGTGTCTGGATGTAGAAGCCGAGGAAGGCCGAGAAAGACAAGTACGACAAGTACTTGAAAGTGGACATGTAAAAAGTCGGTATAATCGGCGTTGTGCATGAAAAGATGTATGAATGTAGAGGAAGCAAAGGAAGTATGTCAGGACACAGTGGTATGGCGTTCTATCCTCTCTGCCTACCCCTACGGGAAACTGTTGTGATGGTTAGTTAGTAAGTTAGTTAATTTGTCAATTGTTGTAATATTTATTTTAAAATTTTAAAGTATGGTAATAATAATAAAATAAAATACAATAACTCTAAATCCATACTTTTATTGTGTTTCCACTATTAATTGACCACCAAACTAAATATTGTTCCTACAAGCGCATACAAGCGCTTTCCTATCTTAAAGCTGCTTTTTGGCTATTTTTTAATTAATTAAAAAAATATCTTATGCCTTAGCGGTTGCTCTAAGGACCCAAGTTTTTTTTATTAATAAATTTGAGCGAACGGAAAAAAGTTAATAAATTTACCGTGTTATACAGAATCGCACCACAAAAGGTCAAACAAATATATAGTCAAGTCCACTCAATTTATGCCTACGCGTATAATCATTGTTGGTCAACTTTAATAGTCTCAAATGGACTTTGCTATGTGATAATTTTTAAGCTTATTTCCGTCTATATCTTCATATTTAGTAATATAATTTTGTTAACCCTAGGTCTGGACGTAAAGACATATTAATATGATATGGCTCGTAAAAATCTTTTACAATATAATAAGGGAATACAAAATAATAGCATGTTTATGCTTTGAAAATAATATATTTTGATGGTTAAAATATTGAAATATAAAACACCGAAACAACATTTTGTATTCCCAACAGGTCCATAAAGTCAATTTTCTCAGTGTTCTTACGTAACGAATATTTTTTTATTTTCTGTGAGTGTACAAAAATTCATTTTTTGGATAAAAATTTTAACTGTAAAAAATATTAGAAAATTCCTCAGAGGAAGGATTATATAGAAATACTGAATTTCATTTCCACGTAAAGCCGATTTTGAAACGTTTGAATGTGTCTTTGCTTGGAATATGCGTACCTTGGAGGAACCACTATATGTAATGCTAATAAAAATACCTTGGAGGAATCACAATAATAATAATGGCTTGGAGGAATGAATATAATAATAATAAATAATACGTACATTTCCAACATTCAAACTCCACATGGAAGGTACGTGCACTTGCGGTACTTACATAAAAAAGAAAATAATAAATAATTGTCATTAGAAATTAAAAAAAATTTAATACTTTAATAATAACGACTGAAAAGTCCATTAAGTGCGATAAAAAGAGGCTTTAAGAATGGTAATATTGGAATTAAAACGCGAAACAAAGTCGTTTTGCGTTAACGATTACCGATTAAATTTTCACTACGAATTATTAATTAATTTAAAAAATATAAATTTAAGGTTTTAATATTTCTGTGTACATTTTTTCCTAACTCTTTACCTAAAGGAGTGAGTCAGGTAATGCTCCTCAAAGCTAATGAAATATTATTGGTAATGTAATAACTTTGGAGGACTCACTATAATTATAATAAGTAATAACTTTAAACATGAAAAAAGTGTCAAACAAAAGAAATGAAATATAAAAAATAAAATAAAATAATTTAATCAATAACAAATGAATAAATGTTTAAATATTTTTTATTTTTTTTTAGCTTGCCGCATCCTATCGGTTTCTTGGAACAGGCAATTGCCCATTTAGAAACCGATAGCGCTGATTTAAACGAAAAAAAAATAAAAATATATACAATTTTAAAAAAATAAAAAAAATAAATAAAAAATTTTAAAAAAATAAAGTCGTTCAAAATTGTATCAAAATAATTATTCTTCATACACTGAAAATCGTTATTAATATCTACGACGCTACAGCCGTGAGCCGTTACAAATGCGCTATCTCTGTCTTACTTGGGCAAGATGAGTACTAATGGGTTTATTATCTCACTTGCACTTATGAAATTTAAATATGATCTGGAGTTATCTCAGGAAAATCCCGTTCTTCTAGATTGCGCTTCTATCTTCCTTGCTACCAGGAGCACACGTGTAGGAGAGGGTATCCGAATAAGGGTAACAAGCGATGTTACCTGCTAGCTGCGCATAACCCTAAAAGAAAATCTGCTCAACACTATTTATCAGGAGCACATGATGACGACGGGATGTATTTATGTAATCTTACTAGCTGTACAGAAACATCGCGGGAAAATATCAGCAACTATGATAAAATGTATGTAAAATAACTAATATGGCTGTGTTTTAAATACCCATGTATCTACTCGTATGAACAGTAAATTTTGCTGAACCAAAATTTTAACATGGAAATAAACAGTGAAAATACGACAAAACAATCCAAGTCGTAAAAAAGACAAACGTGTATAGTAATTTTTACTTGATAGATTTCACCCTTTTATTGACTCATAAATCTCGCTGAATAAGTTTTATTACATTTGAGCACGCTAGCGGCCTCTAGTATCTGGAAGGGTTGTTAGCGGAGACTCGAACCATTTAGGGATATAAAAGTAGCGATGGTGGATAGGTGTATTTTTTCCTGGTTTTAAACCTACATAAAAATATTTATTTACTTTACTGATCTATGATTTTTTTCCTTATTAAGGGATTCAGAAATATTTATTTTATTTTATTAATTTAAAGTACCCACCTACAAATCGATCATTATTTTCTATATTCTGATATATTTTCAGGATATTGTTAAAATACGAGGTAAACTTGTTGTTTATTTAATCATCTAAAATATAAATTACCATAATATAAATTTATTTATAATAGTTTTTTTAAATATGGATGTCTACCTAAATACTATTAAAAAAATCGCATTTGATGGCTAAAATACACGAAAAATATAAGTGATATTGTTTTCAAAGAATACTGATTAAATATCAAACATAAGATACGCGGCACAAGAGCTCCAAAAAGCTAAATCATAATGTCCAAATTTCAAAACTTAAACAAATAGTTTTACTAGGTACCTACTCCGTCTCCAGTGTGTAGACCAGATTAACCCATGATGGGTCTTCATCAAGCCTTGATTTCACTATATTTATATTTATTGTTTGTTAACCCTCGCCTTGCGGTGATGTAACTCGCGTTGCAAAATTTCACTAAATAATTAATATCTCCGTAAATAATTAAAATATAACACTGGCATTTTTGCTAATCTTAAATCGAACCTTTCTACACCGGAAAAAACAATACATACAATGATACATACAAAAATTGTACGTAATTACTTAAAAATATTTTTTACCGGCATGTTACAGAAATTTCATACAAACATCGTGTATTTTGCAGTAAACAGAGGACTTTATGAGTTTTTTTTAATGCGTTTTTCAGTTTGAAAAAAATGAAAATGAGTTATTATGACAGACAAAGATACTTACTAAAAAATACAATTGTAATAGTCATGCATCAACATGTTGTATGGGTAACCCGAGGATACATCCCTGGATTCCGTGGGTCGTTTCAAACACAGTAATTTAAAGGTTGATAACAATAATGATCTAATGAGTTACCTGACATTAGGTCTTTAAAAACAACAAGATTATCTATATTATGAAGTATTTATAAAATATTTGTTCACCAATTATAAGTATATATTTTTTATGCAGCTTTACGTCATGTAAGTAGTACCTACAAAAACCTTTAGGATGACGTTACAGGTAAAAGATAATTTGTATTTGCTCATAACCCATAAAAAAACAAGAAATAAGGATCGGAGTAAGGAATAAGGATATCTCTTTTTAAATTATGTGCTTAACCCTTTGTTTTTTCAAGTCTTTTCATATTGTAAGATCTGCGTCCCGTAGTTTTCACTTGAAATACGTAATTTTAAAAGTGTTCGTGTGAATTTATAACCCTTAAAAATAGATTTACAGCAAGAAACATTCCCTTAGTCGTTACAGCCATATTTAAATTTCTCTTCTGTCCAGTACAGATAAAGGTGGGTACACGTTTTACGATCGCCCTAGGCAATTCTATGGGGAAATAGGAATTCTAAGGGTGGATTGAGAAATACACGGGAAGGGCAGAATACAAAAAATGGGGTCCTAGAAAGGATAATAAAGAAGGTGAAATTGGAAAATTCTGCTTGCATGTGAATGTATTTTAATCAACTAGGAACTCGAATAAGCTAGTAAAATTAAATGGGCAACTATTCAAAAGTTTTTGTTTTGGCCACAAAAGGAACCTTTATTTGGTGTATGTATACCTACTATAACCATTTTGGCTTCAACACGTTTTATTTATTACAAGAAATGAAAACCAAAATAAAACTACATTTCTACAGAACATTGAGCGCCCATTTCCAAAATAATCCTTTCCATTTTGTTTTCTTTTGGCATATTCACATAAATCGTGCATAAACCTTTACGGTGGTTTATTGTGTACTATAAAGTACCTGAATAGAATTTCTAAAAGAAAACAAATCCAGAACATTGCATATTCAGTTCATTTATCATAAAAATTTGACAAAATGAACATTGGAAATACTCGACTCATAATTTAAGTGATGTTCTGTCAATAAATTGTCGGCCTTAAACATTCGTGATTTTCACGTCACCTTGGGTGAATGCAGAGAAGTTCCATTAATCCACACGAGAAGTCCTCACACAGAAATCATAAAACTTCTTCTACTACTTATTTCCCCTATCCGCAGCCAATGGTGCATAGGGCACTGCATCGGTACACCAAGTGCAGTGTATATTGGTAATTTTATTATATGAAGGTAAGATGATCGGTCGTACGCTTCAGTACCAGTAAATAAATACTAAATAAATATTTGATGTTGACCCCTTACGGGAAACGAGCCCGCGACCTCATGAGGGGTAACTTATAAAACCGATAGGTTAAAAACAGGATGTCATAATGATTGAAGAGATGTCTTACTGCACGTTCTATACACCAGGGGTATCTTATAAAACCGATATGTTAAAAACAGGATATCATAATGATCGAAGAGGTGTCTTATTGCACTCTCACTGCACTTTCGTTCGCGGTATGACTTTATGTATAATAGAATAATAGTATACTAAGCGTATCAGGGTATCATGAGATAAAGGAATAATATTTTACAGCATGAAATGAGGCCGTTAGGAACAAGGCAGCAACCTCCAAAAAAAAATATTTATAGTTTCTGTGTTTTTTCGGTGGTTAGTCAACAGAACAAGTGCATTCATTTTGCAAAAAACTCATATTTCATTTTATCACAAAACTTTTTTTTTGAAATAGTATATTTTTTTTGAATCGCGTGTAATTATTTCATATTTCAGTTATTTCAATATAATATTAATACCATAACTTTTACTAGAATCTCAAATAGATATAGTCAAAGAAGAAAACCGAGTGCTAAGAAATTCCAAATTGCAAAACAAGACTTGGCCAGAGACTGTAACGTAGAGGGTGGGAGGCTTACCTGATTGGCTCCACAACCTCATACGCTCACCTGCATAGCTCAATCAGTTAGCAAAAGACTCACGAAAATTTTATAAAAGTAAGCAAGGATTGAAATACCACAGCGTTCAGAATATAAATAAAACAAAGCTATAGAAATTCAATGTGTGTAATTAAAATATAAATATGTTTACAAGGTTAAGTAGATGTGTTAGGCACGGTAAGTCTATAGGTTATAATTTTGACAAGGTTATGATAAAGATATAATTGCAAATATAGGTTGAAAGCTTAAGTAAATGAATCCATCCATCGAATCATTCATACTGGAATTTACAATTAACAAGTTCTACGTCGAAGATTAAAGAAAAAAACAGGCTAGTGCTGAGATGAACGAAGTGATTTTGAGGTTAAGAAGTTAATTTTATGTAGAGGTGAAATTTTGAAGAGAGGTGAAGAATCATGTATCGTCATTGTGCAGTGTCCACATCAGGACCTGCACGAGGTGAAGCTTTGTTAATTAGTCCTTTGAGGCATCAAATTGTAAATATATCCTCACACGTGGTCCAGAATTTCACGCGTGAGCGATGACGGATATGGGATAATATCTGCGTTCCGTGATGTACCGGTCAGCGTGTGACACTCGGTAACTAGCTGATAACTAGACACGGATCAGTGTCTAGGCCATTTTTAATTTATAATATTCTAATATTATGTCAGGAGTAAGGAAGTATGTAAAGGGAGGGAATTAGACCTGAAAAGATTAAAGTGACTGGGCTGTAGTACGTAGTTTTGATTCGGGGATGGAAGTTAATGTTAAAAAGCTATAACACTTACGATTACGTCTTCATTCCCCAGGATTTATGCCGGGTCGGCCTGAATAGAAAAAAAATGGGCCCGTTCGCCATGACAGTTATTTTTGCAAGAAGGAATCATAGACCAAAAAGCTCAGAACGAGATTTCACTTACCATAGAGCAGATTCTGTGGTAATGAAATAAGGTAGAATAACGGGGTCAAAAGTTAAATTGCTATTTTTTTATCAGTTAAAAGGAAGTCAGGAATGTCATTCTTACGAGAGGCGGGAGAATAACATGACAACACTCCCTTCCTCGATAAACAAAAAAAAGATTTCAAGAAGTTACTATTAGAGATTTGAAGATGAAGTTTTGGAGTAAGAATCAAACATACGTACTACAACAAAATATGGGTTACCAAGTTGTATTAGTAATTTCCTGTGTGCCCTTGGTTCGAAGGTACACAAGGAAATAGTAGAATTCTGAAACATACAAAATTATTACATCACATAGAAATTCTAAAATAAAGTACGTAGATATTTCAGTCGCTTGCTTGGACCATCTAGTAATTTGGTTTTGGAGAACTGGCTTCGCTTGGGACATCTTCCCCACATAGCAAAAAACGAGCGCCGAGCAGTTCTTTGTCGAAACATTAGGGTTTAGTAACCTCGACTTCAGAAGCTGTCTTTAACAGAAGTAAACAAAGCGTTCTTTTTGGAGACTACACTCCAGATTTGACTTTATTTCATTATTAATACAAAAACAAGTTAAACAAAGCATTCTGTTTTGAGATGAAAACTCCAGAATGTTTTGGGTTGGCGGACACTTGTCCTCAGTGAATGTGTGCATTTCTAGCACCTAAGATTAATTATCCTAAATACCACAGCATGACATCACAGCTGTTCAATAATCTAACATTATGTTTAGTAAACAAAAACTTAGAGAAGTTTTATACACATCGTATAAACTATGAACGTACACATTTTTTTGTACAAGAAAAAAACTAGGGTCAAGCGAAAAGGTTGTTGACAACGTGATACACTACAAGACAAAAACATCATTATCAAGAAAGAAGATAAGGAATAGCATATAGCTAACTATCTACACGTTGAAAGGTTTGTGCAAAAAGAAAAACAGGTAATTTCTATTATCAATTGAAATCAATATCACATCAAGGATTGATATTTATTACAGATTAATTTTGCAATTCACACCTCCAGACGTCTCCTTTAGCTAGCATTGCAACATCAAAACTGGGGCAAGAATTTAAATGGAATGTTTTAGGAATGTTTTTTTGAGTATTTATTTATATATGATTTATTAAGCAAACTGTTTTTCTTTTTGACAACAAGAATCTATGAAAATCTCACCTACTGTCAAGAGTTTCATAGTCCTTTACTAAGGACGGATAATAAACTTATGAACAATCTGTACTTACACTACATTAGAAGGTAAACAGATTTAAAAGAACATTCATTTTTCTCTTGCAAGTAGAAAATTACCAGTTAAAATGTGCTCGATAAGAATATGATTTAATATTTAATTTGACAGTTATTAATTTTCATTACATTTTAACATAATGTTTATTGTGTCGTGAAACTCACAGATTCTAGAGTCTGCATGGTGCACTTGAACAAACACTAGATCAAAGCGAACGAAGTTGATTATTGTTTATTGAATTTACTTGCAAGAAAAATAATGATGTACTGCCAAAGCAGTTAGTAAAAGAACACAAGTTTCCTAAAGATAAATGTAATTAGGTTCGAGTAAATGCTAACTTTTAGCCTAGACGCAAACCTCAAGCTAATTGTGATTGCACACACAATCTAATATACTTTTTCTATTTTAGACTGTTTTTACCTGTCTACTGGTATCGCGCAAGTCTTCGGGAACATTGTCAGCCCTCCCTACTACAGAGGCTCTCGTGTAAACAAGAAGAAATTAACCCCCCAAAGCGTGGTTATTTCATAGAAAGTTTTCAGAAAAACAAGGCATGCAATCGCTTCTAGGATCGCACCCTCAAAAATAAGAGATGTCCTGCAACAGAACAAGGAGATACAGCGATACGCGTTTTTCTTTCGCGTACCGATCGTATGTACACAAGAAGAGAATTTTCTCGAGCAAAAGCGAGAAAACACACAAAATCGTTTCCAGTGGGAAACACAAGATTCACAGTACAGTATTTCGAACACATAATACAATCCAAAAGAAATCCTTTCAAAAAAAAGAGTACATCCATCACACATAATACGAGAATAATACAGGCACGCGCCCTATTGCATTAATATAACTTCTCAGACAAAGTTTCAGAACAACACATTTACACAAGATAAACAAGGCATTCACCGATTAATATTGGAAGCAGGCATCGTGCCCTATGCACCAATACAATGATGAATAAACATTGTCTAGGCATCCGCCTTAAGCGAACAAAAAAAAATTTTCAAAAGAAAAAAAAAATTAATTTTCTAAAGCAAAAGATGATAGTACATGGATGCCCTATGCACCATGCATATCAACGTATATTTAAGTAGAGTAAACTTTTCAAAACAAAAGAAATATATTCAAAAAGTTTTCCAGGCCATATAAGATTTGCATCTACCACATCGTATGAATTTAATATTTGAATTGCCATCATTCACAGTGTAATGAAAATATTTTATATTATTCATAAACGCATTCAAAAACCAGTTTAAGCAATAAGGATCAATGACACATTAAGATTCTAAAAATAGACCTGATTGCAATGAGTCACGCGTTATGAACGAAAACAGATAAATAAATTCCACCAATAATTATATATTGTCGACGATAGATGTCGCATTAGATTTGAGATTTATTCATATTTCAAAATAGTAACCAAGGTTATTACAATTGCATTTTTAGCAAATAAAAGTTTTCAAGAAATTTAAAATATATATAGGATATATTGAATATATGCATTTACTATTTTTAAATTTGAATATTTAACAAGTGCAATATTTATTTTTCCGTGAATGGAATTTAAATTTTTAATTGTAAATCGAACCCACACTAGAATCTAGAAACATACATAGATGTCACTTTAAACAAATTATGTTCAGAAAAATATTTCCTCCATAATGCAACGAAAAGGTTTCGCCAAGCGAAAGAAAAATTTAAATAAAAATAGATTTGAGAAGTCAAAATAAGTTAAATAAGCGATATGTTATAATATCAACCGTACAACCTGTATAATTTGCTGACGAAGTGTCGTCGGCCACGGTGTGCGTTCTCAGAGAATTTGTATAATAGCAGCTCCATATTCCATTTAGTTCCTCAATAGTTACTTTCCAATTCGTCGTCTGTAATTTAAAAAAATATCTCAGTATCCATGCTTTACAAAAATGTCATAGTTTGCCCACTGTGCGAAAAGGCATAAAGAATAAATAAAGGAAAAGTCAATCCTGTATTTATAAAGATGTATTAACTTTTAAAATAGTTAATAGTAAGAATTTGCCTCATGGCATTAGATAATTGTACAACAATCTACACTCCACATGTAGGTAGGTAGAATTGGTAAAAGTTAATTTTACAAGTTTATTTGTAAAATTTACAGGTTATCGTAGAATGATTTTCCACAATAATCTTCAGTAAAAGGAAGTAACGTTCACAGCACAGCACAAGATGTAAGATTCAATATAATATTGAAGAGAAAAAATGTGTGTTTCAGAATACAATGTTCCAAACACAAGTTGTTTCACAGAAAACCATTCTGCAAAATATAAGATAATTCAGCTTTTTTTTTCACTGCTGAATTAGATTCACTTCCAGATTATTCAATAATATAAAAGATAAAACTTCTTTTTACTAAGAATTCAGCAAAAGAAAAACAAGATGAGAATCAAATTTGTCACAGCACAAGTGTATTGTATCAAGGTTGCCACAAGAGTGTTTTTTGATTCTACCCACGCCAGCTTTTTCCATCAAGTTTGTGATAAACTTAATTTAACAAAAAATTTCTACCTTCATGTTCAAATGCATACAGTAGATATTTTGTCCAAAAAAAATGAATTTTTGAGAGATTGTGTTATTTTTTTCTCTCAAAAAAAAAGAAGGTAAAATAACCAAGATCATGCCAGCCTACAGCATATTTGTGACATGCAAAATAGCCACACAATGTGATGTCTTCTGCATCAGTATGTTAGCAGAACAAAAAAACATAAGTAGACATATCATGTCTGACTTAATTTTAGAGAATTTGTATTCTCATAGGAAAGTAAATCACCAGTAGCTTTCTGTCTCAGAAAATTGATTAGAAAGAAAAGAAAAATAAAACAAAAATAGAACTTCAATAATGAGCGATTTCACCTGATTCTTTGTCAGATGTTCTCTTTCTTGGCTGCAGGGTTGAAGTAGCGTTCATACGTCATAGCAGCACGCCTACTCTAGTCCTCGCATCCGGTTGCAGCATCAGATCGCTCTGCTATGTCCTCCGTCTTGGCACGTTCAGAGGTTGGGGATTTTTGGGAAGGGAATGAGATAGAGGTTTTGACATAATATATAAATATAATAAATAATATAAGTTTTATTTACATTCTTACCGTCTGTGGTGGGATGATTTCAAAGATTATAGAAGTTTATAGAGATAAATGGGCGCCAGTGAGTCAAATATTACATACAATAAGTAAAGTCAGGGTTAATTATTAAAGACAGGGTGAACTTGGCCCCGCGTTGGGCGCCATTGTAACGTAGAGGGTGGGAGGCTTACCTGATTGGCTCCACAACCTCATACGCTCACCTGCATAGCTCAATCAGTTAGCAAAAGACTCACGAAAATTTATAAAAGTAAGCAAGGATTGAAATACCACAGCGTTCAGAATATAAATAAAACAAAGCTATAGAAATTCAATGTGTGTAATTAAAATATAAATATGTTTACAAGGTTAAGTAGATGTGTTAGGCACGGTAAGTCTATAGGTTATAATTTTGACAAGGTATGATAAAGATATAATTGCAAATATAGGTTGAAAGCTTAAGTAAATGAATCCATCCATCGAATCATTCATACTGGAATTTACAATTAACAAGTTCTACGTCGAAGATTAAAGAAAAAAACAGGCTAGTGCTGAGATGAACGAAGTGATTTTGAGGTTAAGAAGTTAATTTTATGTAGAGGTGAAATTTTGAAGAGAGGTGAAGAATCCATGTATCGTCATTGTGCAGTGTCCACATCAGGACCTGCACGAGGTGAAGCTTTGTTAATTAGTCCTTTGAGGCATCAAATTGTAAATATATCCTCACACGTGGTCCAGAATTTCACGCGTGAGCGATGACGGATATGGGATAATATCTGCGTTCCGTGATGTACCGGTCAGCGTGTGACACTCGGTAACTAGCTGATAACTAGACACGGATCAGTGTCTAGGCCATTTTTAATTTATAATATTTTAATATTATGTCAGGAGTAAGGAAGTATGTAAAGGGAGGGAATTAGACCTGAAAAGATTAAAGTGACTGGGCTGTAGTACGTAGTTTTGATTCGGGGATGGAAGTTAATGTTAAAAAGCTATAACACTTACGATTACGTCTTCATTCCCCAGGATTTATGCCGGGTCGGCCTGAATAGAAAATAAATGGGCCCGTTCGCCATGACAGTTATTTTTGCAAGAAGGAATCATAGACCAAAAAGCTCAGAACGAGATTTCACTTACCATAGAGCAGATTCTGTGGTAATGAAATAAGGTAGAATAACGGGGTCAAAAGTTAAATTGCTATTTTTTATATCAGTTAAAAGGAAGTCAGGAATGTCATTCTTACGAGAGGCGGGAGAATAACATGACAAGACATGCACATTTTATGCCCCTAGATTTATTATTATTTTTTAACTGATAATAAAATGACATTATTAAGTTTCCTTAATTTTTCGTCATGTAAATTATATACTCAGAATTGGATAAATGTTATAAATGTAGATAAATTTTTATTATAAAGTTAAACATAACCATAATTTTACACCTTTAAATTTATCTTCTTCTTTCATTTTATTATGTAGTACCTATTATTTATTTTTTTTATATGTTAAATTTCTTATTCCTTAAAAAGAATATGTTTATACATCAATGCATAATATATCATCTTTATATTTATTTTTGTTAAATGAAATTTTAAAAATTTTGCTTGAAATAGTGTAAATTCACAATCGAAATTCAGACAAAAATGTTTAATTGATTGATTTTTAAGTACACCCATTAATACTTATGATTATTTTTTGTGTCCTATGACAAACTGTAGAAATACAGTTTATTGGGACAGTACTACTACTTCTCTCATTTATCCGCACCCAATGGTGCATAGGGCACTGCATTGATTCACCAAATGCAGTGAATCTTGATAATTTACTACACGAAGGCAAGATGATCAGACTTAAGCTTCAGCGCCAGTCCAAGGTCTCACATACGAAATATTTTTATGTGAAAATAAAATTCAAATAATATATTTTATATTGACCCCCATCGGGAGTCGAACCCGCAACCTCATGCGTGGCAACTCAATGCGCTACCGCTACACGGGACAATACTTTTTGACAATACGGGACAAATAAGTTGGTAGTTTTTCTTCTTCTTTTACTACATTTGATCCTATGTGTAGCATGTGGATATTACTAGATCCCTCCAGGAGAACTTATCGCCAGCAAGCTCTCTCGCCTCCTCCTACGTCAGGCCCGCATCCATCAGCTCCGCCGAGTATATCTAGAAGATGTCATCTACGGTCTACCAGGACGGCGCGAATTAATAAATGTTTTATCTTTTGCCTTTGTTACAATTTTTATGATTTTTGTCGAAACGTAAAAGTGGGAGTTTGCTTCACTCTCTTTTGGTCCCTAATAGTAGATACAAAATGGTTGAAAATGTACCGCTACTAGTATCAGGAGGTAATATTAACGAGGAGATGATGTTTTCGTTAAACTGAGTGATGCTGTACTTTGCTATCCTGCATTGTACCATCTCTGGGTGAAAAATACACCAGGAGCTCATCATTTGACAAGGGTCATTTTGATACGAGTAATGCACGTTGTGTTCAAACTACATTGTTGCACTTGGTGATACGGTCGTATCAACAGTAATATTATTATTATTGTGGATACATCATGTGCATAGATTCCATTGCGATAAGCGAACATAATATATGAATTATAACTGAATGCCTAAACAACAATAACTAGAGATGGAAATAATTAGGATAGTCGGCTTTCCCGACTAGTCGGTACATCTCTAACAATAACATAGTACCTAAAATTAAATGCATAATAATAAGTATCTATTGCTCAGCGAGGTATTCATAAAGAAACTAATGAATTATATCATATTACATCGTTCATTATAGTTAATGGTTTCTTTATTTAAAAAAAAAAAAGCTTTTTGCTGCGTAATAGTATTTTAAATTTGTAAATAAATATTTTTATCACTTAGTTCCCCTTTCGTTACAATAAAAACTCAATTTCACAAAAAAAGTTATTTGTTATTATTAACTCAATGTTTGTAGCATTCACTTTGTAGTTTTCCATTACAAATATTTATTTTGGTAATTCAACAAAGACACATAAACATTTATTACAATAACATGCAAAATATCAATATGAAAATCACATGTAAATGTCAATAACTTTATCAACGATAAAGAAATTGTAATAAATTGTATCAAATTGGAGTTGGGCTATAACTAATTTTATTTGAGATTTTTTGTTGCGTACGGCAATGCTGCGCCCTTGAGGTATATTTATATGAAAACGGCGCTATATAAATTATCCATAATCATACAAATATATTTTTTAAATTCTTTAATTATACCTTCAAACCAATCTATTTTTTAATAAACAGTTTGCATGTAATAATAGTAATATCTGATATTTTTCTAAATATGTATGGTATTATCTATTTTTAAAAAAGTTTTATATATAAGAAATAACATTATACATAAATTCGTACCTACAGATTATATTTATCTTCATTGATTTCCATTGAAATTTGTAATTAATTATCTGATCTGATGCGGCATTAAACCATAATAAAAATCGATTGTACATAAATATATGTGTAATTAATTTTACTAAATAAATTGCAAATAAATGGCCAACGCTTAGATAACTAAGCCGAGATCTTAATTTAAGCAAGTAAGTCTTTGTAGGCTTTTAAAATTTAGAGCTGTGTTTTTCTTATTTATAATAATGAATAGAAAAGGTAATGTATTTGTAATAGTTGTGTTTTCTTTCCCGTTTCGTATTTCCTTAATAACTTTTTTTTTAATTAATCACTAAAAAAAACAAAGTTGCAGTACTTTTCCACTAATATATTTCATATAAAAAACTTTTTTAAATATTATTTTTGTCTTGTTTTACTTGTATAATAAACAACATATAAAAATGGAGATACTTAACTTTACTACGACATTATAATATTATCATACCTCATACAACTAGGATCATATTAAACTAACGGTTAACGATTTCTTTTGACAGTTACATATTTTATTATGAAAAACCAACCCTTGCAATCATTTAATTATACCTGTACGTACATAGATAATTTACGTCATATAAAATTACTGGCTAGCTGCATTATACACAAATTCATCAAAATAGTAACCCTTTGTTATCGTTTTACCTGATACTCGCTTCAAGTCCTAGAAGCATTGTAATTTTTGCAATATCTCATAACCGGTTGGAGCATGAATTAAAAAATGTATGCACTACAAAACGTTTGAAATATATTTTACTATGTTACGAATTTTAGCGATTTCAAAGGGGGTCATCATCCTTGTTTGGGGCGAAATAACAATTTATTAAATGGTCAGCACTTTGAACTTTTTACCCTTTGAGGTGTTTAAAACATTAACAAAGAAAGGGGACCTTCTTCACCTTGACCCCCGGCAAAAGATTTTGCAAGGTATTTGCATTTCGTAACAATAAAATTGGCTAACCGTTACCGGAGATCGCCATTGTGAGCAAATTATAACAGATATTCTTACTATAGGCTAGGGGCTATTCCCGTTTCGACTTTTTTGATCAATTTAATATTAATTAAGCTAAATTTATATTAAAAAATAATACCTTTTAACCGAAACAAGAATTTAACTCGTCTTTAGTATTTAAAAAGCAGATAATATGTTTTTTTCTGAAACGTTAGACTGATCATCTTTACTACTATAATAAAAATTAATTCCACATCGGGGTGTAGTGGTAGCGCGTTGGATCCAATCCCCGAGGTCGCGGGTTCGATCCCCGATGGGGGTCAACATCGAACCCGCGACCTCATGCGTAGCAGCCCTACGCGCTGCCGCTACACCATGAGACGGTCTTCTTGTAATAAAATGATCAATGCAATGATCCAACGCAGTGCCCTATGGACCATTATGTGCGGATAAGGGAAGCAGTAGTAGTAAATAGGAGCTAGAAAGTCAGTAAAGAAAAATTAAACTTATTTGAAATGAAGGTGAGATTTAATTCCCTAAAAAATGCTCGAGTTTATGCTTAGTTGCAAAAGTGATGCACTGTATAAAAGCAAAATAAATAAAGAACTAGACGATGGTTCTACCGCGCTACTCGTGTTACCTACTTTGTTATGTTTTGGTTGCTCGCTGCAACTGGAGTGTATTGTTACACTGACTGCTGAGTCTGATAAATTAGTAGGTATAATAAATATGTTTATGTTAGTGGCTGCAATGTTTTACATACATAATATATTTGTATGTGAATATATAAGTGTGTGAAAACTATTGTTTTATTGTTTCATCAGAGATGGAGCTACTAGCGTTCGCAAAAAACTTGTGGACGCGAGCCTGCAATAATATAGAGGCTTAGAATTTGGCTGCAATAATTATCATCACAGCGTCTCAGGCGGCTGTTTGGTCCGGTGGGCCTGAGATGCATTGCACTAAGCATCACAAGTCATCACACTGTTTATTGACAGCTTGAATCAACCATTCAATATTCTTGAAACAAATAATTTTTGGGGAGGGCTTTGGGGTTACGAAGCCCTCGAAATCGTTTTAAAGTTAGGAGCTACTGGCTCAACCGGGACAGACTTTTGTCCCGGGTCTGAGTTAAAGTTCAACCGGAGCATTCTGTTCTGAGATGGAATTGAAAGCTCTATCAACTGTTAAGTATTTAAGTAGGTATTTAGCTATTTAGAAGTATGGCGTTTTACGTACAAAAAGTACGAAAAATACTCGTACTCGTAGGTACTTTATAAAATACTTGCAAGGCAACCTGGTATTTTCATACTCATACTTTATAAAATACTTGCAAGGGGCAACCTGGTATTTTGTACTCGAACTTCCATCTCTTGCAAGTATCAAGTACGAGTATTATTTTTTCTATTTAGAAGTATGGCGTTTTACGGTTGCCGGTGCTTGGTCAACGAACTTTTGATTTAAAATATTATGGGTATTGCACGGGATATTTCTTTATTTATATTTAAAAATTCAAATAAAATAAATAGTAAATTATTAGTATTTGTCTAACACGTATGAGTATGAAAGTACCAGGTTTCCTTGCAAGTATTTTATAAAGTACGAGTACGAGTATTTTTCGTACTTTTTGCGCATGCGCACCCGTAAAACGCCATACTTCTACATAGCTACATAATACATACCGTACCTAGTAGGCATCAAATAAGAATATTTTATGTATCAAAAAAATTTGGCATATATGCGGCTTTTATGCTTCAAACTAAGAACCCACTTGACTGAATGTCTCTGGTTAGAGGCCACTGAGGGGGGATAACGAACCCACCATCCACCCGCAGCTGTTATAGAGTCCTGGGGGACTCTCTTTCAGCTGCACATAGAGGAAAAATATGGCTCTCGTTAGAGGCCAGAATAAGTAAGGGCGAAGATAATTTGACAGTAAAGTTTGTAAATTTTCTTCATAAAATAGTGAGTACTCGTCTCAAAAACTTCGCAAGATCAATGAACTGAATTTTGAATATGTACAAATACTTGTAGACAAATTACTGGATTATACTGATGCTAGCATGGGCAGGGCTAATATCAGAGATATCCCAACAGAGATCTTCTGATGTCACCAGAAAGAAAAAATGTTGAAAACTTGTCGTTCTGTGCAAATTCATATATAAATACAACTTTTCGAAATTTCACATATGTGGTTATCAGATGATGGGCGGAATGGGGAATGTTGTAATACGTCAAGTGGCCACTTAACCCAGCCAATGACAGGTATAAGCCCTGCAAACGCCTAGATAATCCACTTTCGTTTCCAGGGTTTCTTTGCCTTAGTTGGGATATCAATAATATCTGAACTGAATTTATATTATCAAAATGTTAGAGGAACGAAAACTTTACGAAACTTTCCACATTTAAACACACTTTTTCTACTCTATCACAAGATATACTGACCCTGACTGAGACACATGGCTTGGGCTGAGCATACCTCTTCTACTACTTTCCCTTATGGTATGCACCCAATGGTGCATAGGGCACTGCATCGGCACACCAAGTGCAGTGTATCTTGATAATTCTATTCTATAAAGGTTAGATGATCAGTAATACGCTTCAGTACCAGGCCAAGGTATCACATCAAATATTAATATGAAAATCACATGTAAATTAATATTTTATGGGAATCGAACCCGCGACCTTATGCATAGTAGCTAAATTCGCTACCACACTTCGCCGAAATTTTAATAAAATTGTTTGTGTAGGTCCTGAGGTATCTTGTACACTAGTTTGAAAAAGCAATTAACGCAAAAGAAAAAAAAATGTTTTGAGTCGACCCCTTCGAAGAAGGTGTAATATTTCGATGGTCGACCCTCTGCCGCGCTCACTTCTAATAATTTCTATAACTTCGAAAATAATTTTAATTTTAAAATGGTTATACGTTTAAAATATTCTCAAATATAAATCGTTTGTATACTACTAATTCAAAATTTAAGGTGGTGTAACCCTTTAAGCCTTTCCGTGCTTTCCCTTCGTGCGTCCCTTAAGACTCCCGACGTCTCGCTTTATATTTCTTTTTTATATTCATTAGTATCTATGATTTAAAATAGAGTATATATATTTTTGCTTTCAACTGATACTACACCTATTTATAAACATTTTGTATCCGGGGGATGATTTGGAGTGGTTAGGGTACAGAACTGGTTATAATATGAATTATAGAGGACCCACTTACTGATTTTAAGTCCATTTTCATGTTCTTTCATTTTTATTTACAGATCACGTGGGCCGTGACGTGGGCCGGACGTGAGAGTTTATTTTGCACATAGCCCACCTTACTTATTCATCGACGGTTCTGAGAAGACTTGTAAAATTTTAATCTTCCGCATTATTTGTTCGGGGCAATAAAATGTTCCGATGGCCGGTGGGTGGTAGGTATCGTAAGCGGGGGGTTTGACCCCCCCCCTACACCCCCCATAACCAAACCCGCTAAAACCCCACCACCCTCCTCCGGCTTCGCAACTCACCCCAATTTCTGCAACCCCCGTCACCCCTTCAGCATCGCACGCATCTCCTACTAAAGCAGGGGTGGCAACAATTAAAATTTAAAATAATTTTAAAAAAATTCGAAAATAAAATAAGCTTCTTGGAAATTATAGAATAGAGTAAAAAAATAACTTATAGTAGGTACCTAAAGTGTCCTAAAGTTATACATTAATACATCTATTATGTGTTGTACCTATAAAGTGTTTTTTTAAATTTATTTACTGTACTACTACTACTTTCCCTTATCCGCACCCAATGGTGCATAGGGCACTGCATTGGTACACCAAGTGCAGTGTATCTTGATCATTTTATTACATGAAGGCAAGATGATCAGTCTTACGCTTCAGTACCAGTCCAAGGTATCACACATGAAATATTAATATGAAAATCTCAAGTAAATAAATATTTCATGTTGACCCCCTACGGGAATCGAACCCGCGACCTCGGGCACGGTAGCCAAATGCGCTACCACTATGCTACGAGGCGGACAAAAAAAAAAAATACTTATTATGTATAAATGCTTACTGTAAGATTCTATTATTGGCTTTGTAATGTATTTCACTCTAGTAAGTGTATTTGAATTAAATAACTGTACCCAAGTAAATAAAACTAATATCAAATTAAAACTTGGGCGTTCGATTAAAAATTGACGGTACGGATATCATCATGTTATATTTTTTAATTTGTTAAATAACTAATCATCACGCTATTTCTCTGAAAGGATAAGTAGAGAGGATAGAACGCCTTACCTTTCTGTCCTGTCGCACTTCTCTTGCTGCCTCCACATTCATACATCCGAGAAGCTGAGATGTGTGAAAATGTCCGAACGCCGATTATACCGACTTTTCACCTGTTGACCACTTTCAAGCACTTGCTGTACCTACTTTATCATGCTTTCCATGTCTTTCTCGGTATTCCTCGACTTCTACACCCTAGGCACGCTAAAATCATAGATTCCTTTTTTAGGAGATGGTAATAACTTAACGACTTCAACTTACGCATCTAACATTCTTAATCATAATGATAATTTTCATTTCAAAACTTGAGCTAATGAGTTATAATTGTTATTATGTACGTATCAATTTGTCCACCTTGTGGAATAGCGGCAGCGCGTTGGTTTTGCCATGCATGAAGTCACGGGTTCGATTCCTATTAGTGGTCAATATTAAACATTTATTTAAATGTGATTTTCACATAACAGTATTTAATATGTGATACCTTGGACTATCACTGAAGCGTAATACTGATCATCTTGCCTTCATGCATTAAATGATCAAGATTCCATGCACATTTCATTTTTTGTACAAACACAGTGCCTTATTTAATTTCATTTAACTTTATTTCATGTATTTATTTAACTTAATTTAAAACTTCATGTGCAATTACAAAGTAAGAGTACAAGGGCGAGCTTATTTCTTTTAAGGAATATCTTTCAGTCAACCCTTATTTCATAAATATTAAGATCATAACAGAAAAATTCACATCATTCTTAATACAATTATAAATAATACGACAGTAGATAGGTATAGGTATAATAAAGAGTAGATAAATGTAATTAAAAGTTAGAAAGTGCCTTCCTAAGTGAAGACCCACTGTCGTGAAATATGGCATAACCATTGGCAGGTTGGTTCTGCATCGTGGTAGGTAAAACAATCGATGCTGTTTTTGTCAAAGATAGTTTTTAGGTACGAACAGACCTACATCCATCAAAATTACTGAGTTATGTATGCGACCACCAATCACCTGGAAGAAGTGAACACCCAATTGAACGGCCCATTGAGTGCAGATATACAGCATTGGGTGCAGATAAGAGAAAGTAGTAGGTATTAGGTTTTTAATTAATTTTTAAAATTAATTTGTTAATGTATGCACTGCGGCAGCCCTAGAGCCAGGGGCGGCTGTGCGTATCCACGGCCGGGGGGGTGCGGGCGGAGTGGGATCTCGGGCAAATTGTGCCGGACACTGTCTTATCTCCGCACACTAGGCGGAATATTGATGATTTCAATACACAGTACGCATGCACGCCCCCCCCTCCTTCCCCCTCCGCCGCCCACCGGGAGGTGAAGCCCTCCCCCGGGCGGCTCGGACGCTGCGAGCTATTTCCATATCTAAATTCTGGCCCAGGAAATCCAGCCGAGACGGAGCGGGCAGATAATTTAGTGGCCCGTTCCAAAAAGACGAGAAGCTCAAGAGCATAATCCGCCACGTGACTCGAGGCCGCTTTCCATGCAAACGTATTCCTCAATTTTCTCCCTGGAGTTCAACATTAGAGCAATGATTTTTTCACACATTTTAGATATCGACCAGATGCGTGTTTGTAAAACTATATAGGTGACAAAAATCCTTTGCTTTTATCTTCACAATAATTATCATTACTTACAGGCACATAATTATTGTTGAAACTGATTTTCTTAAGTATGTACCTACCTAATATTCTTCTAAGACACCTATTCTTAAAACTCTGCTGCTGTTTTGGGCCCTGGTTAGGTGCTATGATTCGCAGCCATGAGAGGAGAACAGCTGTGATGAAGGTGTTATAAAGGCGGAACATAGTTATTAGGTGTGCGGTGGTTTAATTTTGTAAGGAATCTACTGTAGGTATCTCCCGTCATAGGCGCAGGCGTTTCGGCTGGCTAGGCCATATACTACGTATGCCTCCCGAGAGCCGCCACCATGCTTGCGTATTTTATATTGACAATCCGTCGGCAGTTTGCGTCAGGATGCGCAGGAACTGGCGGCCGATCGCTTGGCTTGGAGGCAGTTTATGGAATCCATATGCTCCACATAGGGAGTGGATATGGTATGATGGTGTACCTATTATTTTGAATTCCTGGAGAAAAGAGACTAGTGTCTGTCGCAGTCCACGGGATGCGCAGCATTCTCTTTGAACACCACTTTTTTTTTTAAATTTTCATGGACCATGTTTCCTCTCCGTACAACTACTACTATAACTTTCTCTTATCCGCACCCAATGGTGCATAGGGCACTGCATTGGTTAACCAAGTGTAGTGTATCAAGATCATTTTTTTTACATGGATAAGATGATCAGTCTTACGCTTCAGAACCAGTCCAAGGTATCACACATGAATATGATAATCACATGTAAATAAATATATTTTATATATGACCCCCTGCGGGGACCAAGCCCGCGATCTCATGCACAGTAGCCAAATGAGCTACCACTTTGCTACGAAGCGACAATACTATTGAAAATACGAATGCTCTCACTAGGCGGATTTTAGTTTTAACCAATATGAAACGCTAACATAAAAATATCTTGATAATGTTCATCGCTGATCATGCCATTTTTTTTAAAAGAACCTTTATCAATAATGTTTTTATCTTGGTTCCTTTCTACTTCCCGCCCGAGGCTGTGCGGGGGCGGTCTTCTGCTTGAGACGTTGAATGGGGCGGTAGGGGCGAGGGGCCGGGAGCTCGCAGGGGGTATGAAGGAGAATGGACATTGTCCGAGATGTCGCCTCCCCCCCTCCTCCACCCCTCCGCCCCCCCCCCCCCCACGCGTAGGGAAATTCGATATTTTCGCCCGTTTGCACCAATGCTTAAAAACAGGGGAACGATGTTTTAAAGTAGAGAGAAAATCGAAATTCCCCGCTACAAATATTGGTAGAATATTCTATTTGCTTTCTTTTTTTTGGAATCTACGTTTCGTATCTACTACGCATTTTTATACTTATTTACATGGCTTATTTTCGCATATTTATTCACATGTGATTTTCAAAGTAATATTTCATGTGTGATACCTTGGACTGGTACTGAAACTTAAGACTGATCATTATTATTATTATTATTATTACGGATAGTTTATATAGCGCCGTTTTCGTATAAATATACCTCAAGGGCGCTTCAAATATTGAATTTAACGGCTCGGGAAAGTGAGTGAAAACTAATTTTTTTAGTAGAAATTACCATTATCAAAATTAATCAAAAGATTTAGAGAACATATATAGGTCGTAATCGACTCCAAATATTATGTACGTTCACTGGTTTCTCACTTGTGCATCAATTTTTTTTACACGGTGGATATGAAATGTGAAGTATAAATAAAATAAATAATGATCATGTTCGGTGCCATAAAATAAAAATAAACAGTTTATGATAATAAACAAATTATTATAAACACATTGTCTGGAGTGTGCTTCTATACGGCAGTGAAGCGTGGACCATCAACCGGAGTGAGTCCTGGCGTCTAGCTGCCTTCGAAAAATGGTGCTGCAGACGCATGGCGAGGATCTACTGGTCAGATCGCATCCAAAACGACGAGGTATTTTAACGAATAGGATTGCCCAGCAACAGGATTCTTTCTGATATAGGCACTGCAAGACTGGTCTATTTTAGTTACTTCCACAGTTTGATGTCGCGTCGTTTGGCATTCTTCTGTGGGGGCATGCTGCAATAAGTAAGAATAAGTAAGCAGAATATTTATCTTGCAAAAACGAGCGGTTCATGCTATCTACGAATTACCTCCTAGACAATCTTTGCGTCATAAATTTACACAAATAAAAGTTTTAACATTCGCATCTCAATATATTTACGAAAATTTCATGTTCGTTCATAAAAGCAAGGATTTGTTCCCGAAATCTAGCGATAAGCATAATACACAAGAAATAAAAACAAATTTGCAGATTATAGAAGCCGTATGCAAAAAATCAGCAAGTCGTTTAAAGGGCAATGTACACGCTTGTATAACAGGGTTCCAGAAAGCATTCAAACATTATGTAATAAGAAATTTAAACAAATTCTTAAAATAAATTATGTTTGAAAGCGTTTTATACGATAGGTACACGATAGGATCTTCTTTGAAGATCCAAACCCCCCTTAGCTGTGATAATTTTTATAATTTTGTTATGTATTTTATATTATAATTTATGTTTTTTTTTATTGATATTTGTTTTTATTAATTGACATCAAAAAGTGATATTTATATCCTATTTTAAAAAATATATAAATAAAAAAGTAAAATAACAACCCCGCGGGATAGGCCATAACATCAGGCACCCAGGCCTGTTCTTATAGGATATCAATAATGGTAGAATAAATGTTTAGATATAATAATAATTGTTGCAATAATTGTTGTAAAAGGCAATAAGTGCCGTTAGTTAATAAATAAATAAATATCCTAAGTACAGTCATTTTACTATATAGGTAATTAACATCAAATGCACCATGTTTTCAGGGACAAACGTGCATATATTTTTTAAAGTTCAAGTAAATTCTTGGGAGTGCGTTAAAATTTTTTATTAAATACATTTATTATTTTAAACAATTTTTAGTGGGGCACTAGTTTTGAAAATGACAGGTTTATTTGTACCTAACCATTAGTCGAAACGACGAGTAAATTCGCAATATCTTGAAGAATCGTGTACTTACATATCGGATGGTCCTGCTTCTTGAGAGACCGTGGCGAGTACTGAGTTGACAAGCAACAATACGATCATCGACGTGCAGGGCAAAAAGATACAGCGTATTCGTTATTCAGTATTCGTCAGTTTGACGAAGGTTAGGTGTCCAGGGTTAATGTCGGTATATGACATTTTGGTGGATCTCTGTTATTGCCTTATTATATAATATTATATATCTTTTATACATTTTATTGCTGTTGAGTTCCTTAATAAAATAAATAATTAACTAATTATCGTCAACTTTAAACTTAAAATACAATTAAAACTTTTTAACAACATTTTAAACGTGTACAAATACTTGTAGACAAATTACTGGATTATACCCATGCTGGGCTGATATCAGATATAATTGATATCCCAACAGAGACATAGAAACTCAATTTTTTGAAACTTGTATATATTGAACTCGTCTTCAACGCTTCACATTACAGAATTTAAAAAAATGACATATATGGTTATCAGATGATGGGCGGAATGGGGAATATTGTAATACATCAAGTGGCCACTTAACCCAGCCAATGACAGGCCATAAGCCCTGTAAACCCCTAGATAATCCACATTCGTTTCCAGAGTTTCTCTTTCTCTGTTGGGATATCAATAATATCTTATAATTAAAACTGTTTAGTACTATTCATCTTCAAAAATATTCTACCTATACTTGGTAAAACATAGGGACGCTGCGCTGGATAAATTCGGAAAGTTTTAAAGGAAATATTGGATTCTTGGGGTCCATACACTCTTTTATATCATCATTATCAAGCCATTTCCGCTCCCTATGTAGAGCACATGGATTCAAACTGCCTCCAAGCTAAACGATCGCCCTTGCGTCTTCCGGGTCGGGCTCTCATATGCTCTTATAAATGAAGAACTAAGTGCATTCATATGGGGGTATAACCATTACGAAATATCCTTTGTTTTACTAGTATTAACTCATGTAACAATATTATTTTGCACGTTTTTCCCATTAATTATTTAGGTCCATTTGTTATAATGTTTCAGCTAAATGGAAGATAAACTCTGTATTCAGAAAACGCAAAGCTAATCTTTTGAAATAAACTTTTAATGAGCAGATGTTGATTACGTAGTCAGCGCCAGAGAAATGTATGAAAAGCTAATATTTTACGCATGTTTTGTTGAAAAATACTTTAAATTAATATTTTCGTAGAACAAACATGTAAAACTTATATTGTACAAAGATACGAGTATACTGAACCGCAAATTCGTGTACTTAAGTACCTACTACTACCTTATCCTTTATCCGCACCCAATGGTACACCGCAGTGCAGTGTATCTCGATCTTCGAACAAGAATTTCAGAGAAGTGTCATTCCACTTTATAACACCTGCATCACACCTGTTCTCCTCTATGGCTGCGAATCATGGCACCCAACCAGGGCCCAAAATAGCAGATCTCTGAGTGCAGAGAATAGGGGTCTTAGAAGAATTTTAGGTGTGCGTGCGGTGGTTTGACTTTGTATGCAGGCCATGTATGCCTCCCGAGAGCCGCCACCATGCTTGCCTATTTTACAAGGCATCAGGTTCTCGACGTCCTGGTCGTCCACTGTTGGCAATTCGTCGGCAGTTTGCGTCAGAGTTGCGGGACGTGAACTTGACTTGGAAGGATGCACGGGAGCTGGGGGGCGATCGCTTGGCCTGGAGGCAGTTTGTGGATTCCATATGCTCCACATAGGGAGCGGATATGGTATAATGAATAATGAAACATTATTTTTGTATCCTGATGTTTTTCTCCCAATAATAACTATTAGAGATAAATTAAAAACTCTTGATCGAGTAGCCGCTCTTTTATTAAGCCTTTAGGTAGTGTAGTGCAAATTCTATTTCTATAGAATAAACCAATCGTAACACATAACATCGGTTTATTTAATTATCATTAATCTAAAATAAACTAAACGTTGAACACTATGGTTTTTAAGGAAGTGATCAAAATACTATATGTAGGTATATTTTCATATAAATGTAGTAAATTGAATTGATGTAACGTGAAATGGCTGAAAAAGAAACGTAGGAATATAACAATGAGTATAACATGATCAGTGATCAGGGTGATACGTTGTAGCAGAAATGCCTACGTTAGCACGCCGTCGTTAAGTAAAAAGGACGGATTTCTCCTCTATTGTACGTGATCTCTTAATACATAATTTTGATTCGGGTAGGCAAATAGGCCGACCAATCTACGTGTACAATAATGGCCGGCTGGCTGACGTTTTCAGTGTGCCTTATTAGATTAGCACCAACTATGTAGGCCGGGGGGCCGTGAGTCGATATTTCTACAGTTATACGCGTAAAGGGCACATGTTACATTTCGCCCGTTTTACATACTGTAAGTGTAAGTACTGACTTGGAAGGATGCGCGTGAACTGGCGGCTGGTCGCTAGTTTCGAGGCAGTTTGTGGAATCCATATGCTCATGATGATGATGTAAGTCGTTATATCACACAACATCACAGGTGCTTAAAAAGTATGCTTAAAAAATAACTAACACTGGTTTCTTCACAACGTTAGTCAATGCGAACAGAAGCAACCCTTAAAAAAATTTAAAATTAATTAAATAAAATTAATTGAAAGAAATTTTTAAAAATTTTATTGCACACTGTGGTGATAAATTATTTCGATCACCTAGTTTATTACCATTTGTTTAGTTTAGAGTTTAAAAGAGTTCTGGCTGGCCTGTTATTTTTACAATAAAATAATATCTAGGCATATTGACGCCCAAGATATCCTAGCTCAGATTTGCCTTAATGTACCCCACCGTAATTTGCGTACAACGATGACTGCTCTGGGAAATGTAAGAACTAACGTGGGATTCTTTTCACCCCTGCCCAGGATCATTAGGAGTTACAACAAAATTTCCCCACATAATGATGCTGATGTTTTTGTGCCGCAGAGACAATTATTTAAGAGCAAATTAATTATATCCTTACTCCTTACCCAAACTGGCTGCAATCCTATGTCTACCTAAGATCATGCTTTAATATCACGCTTATACTTTATCTTCTCTCATTTTCTTAATTTACGCATTAAATGCCAATTTATTGGGGCTTTTATTAGCCTGTTTATCTTCAATTTAAATAATTAAAATGATTTTTTTTTAAATTTAATTTAAATAAAAAATGCTTTTGTGATGGCCGAAAGTTTCTCCTGATAGACTAAATAGAAATCATGAAGTTTGAACTTCTTAGATACCGGGGCCCTATGACATATGCTGGACTGAAAGTCGCATGCGACACTTCAGAATATAGATAACAACGAAATGTACATATGCTTCACCAAATTTGCCGTTCAAGAGATTACCATCTGTGAAGATCCTCAACTCATCCTGCCCAGGCAGAATATGATAATTTTGTAGCCCTGGTTTATCAGCACCGAGAAAAAAAACAACAAATCAAAAAACTATAAATTAAAAACTTTTAAAATATTATTTAAAAACACTTTGTTTTATTAATTATTAAATTAAACCATGGTATGTATGTGTTATGAATAGAATGTACCTACACTACCCGGTTTCGGGACTAAAGTTCTCCATCCACTGGTAAAAACACGAAATATTATAGAATTTATCAGAATTTGTTAATCTTGTGTCTGGATACTTAAATACTGCAATTTTATTTTTCTGTATTCTATAATGTTTAGTGTCTTTTCACAAAGTACTCCCGAAACCGGGTCGTGTACATTCTATTCCTATAGAATTAACCAAATAGTAACATAACATTGTTTTTATTTAATCATAAATTATAATGAAGTGTTACGAAGTGAATGCCGAATCAATCAACAAAACAAGTTGTTTTAGACCACTGTGTTTTTTATTATAAACACTACTATTTTCGGACAGTACAGGTCTGTCCATTGTCCATCTGCAAGTATATAATATACACGGTGTAACAAAACTTGATGTACAAGCGGGAAACCAGTGAATCTACGTTATATTTGGGCTTGATTTTGAAGTTTTTTTTTATTTGACCCGGAGTTTTCGAGAAAATTGAGTACGAGGTATAATTTTTTTTCGATTAATATTTGCAAATGCTTTCAAATATTATTTATTCATTCAAATTAATAGTATCCATAAATAAAACAAAATAAAAAACCGCATTTTAATAAGAATTTGTCCAATTTTACTTAACTAATGAAAGCTGTTATAAGAAAAAAATATTTTTTTTAAGGTCAGATTAAAAAGTCATATTACACATTCGACTCCTAATATAATGTAGTTTTCGGGTTTAACCAAGAGGTTTGTTACTTCATGTATAAAATAGAATTTAATGCTATTAATGCTGACTCAATAAGTAGTAAAATTGATTTATTTATTTATTAAAAGTCTATAATAAATAACATAATTTATAATAATAACATAAATTTCACAATAAAATTATTCTTGGTTGGCATTCAACTGAACAATAAAATGTGAAAATAAACTCTTATTGTTACTAGTCAATTGCCAAATTCTGAATACATGTGTACTTGTGTGAAATAAAAAATAAATAATTACATCACTCTTTTAATACTCACAATTAATAACAAAACACACGTTTTTAACATTTCATAAAAAAAACAGTTAATCTCACTTATTTCGTTTTGGTTCAGAACAGGCGATATTCAAAACCATGGGGGGGCTGGCCCAGGGGCCGGATGAGGGAGGAGGGGGGAGGGTCCTTACAGTCCTCCGATAGGATAGTGGTCCGAAGTAGGATCGATCGAAGGACATGCGTGAGAAAGGGGGGGGGGGAGTAGGGGGTGCGTTTTCCAAAATTCACGCGGTACCGTTTTGAAGTGAACGCGAATACCGCATCTCGGGAGACGGGATTTCCTGCCGCGGTCAGGCTGGCGCGGGCGCGAGGAGAACCGCATAATTAAGCGGTTTTAGCCTTTCTCCTTTTCGCAGATATAATACATTATTTAAAAAAACAACTTTAAAAACAAAACATAATACCATTAAATTTAGTAATAAGCACATTTATCATCGAAGTAAAAATAATAACGACGTATATAATACTTTTCACAAGTGATATAGACATCATCTATTTTAATATATTGGCAATATTTTTGCCTTAAAGTGGAAACTAGGCGAAATGCCTAATATAATGGATAAATTAAAATTAACTGATTTATTATTTGATTATATATTCTATACTAATTATTTACCTATAACATACAACACTAACCTACAGAAATGAATAATTATATAATAAATTCTCTAGATAAAAAATTCAACATAGATGAACGAATATTCCAATCAATAAGTGAAACAAACAACATAATTGATCAAAATACTGAAAGCATTTTTATAATAATGCACATGAACATTAGGAGCATAGAAAAAAACTTTGACGAATTCTTAGTCACAATAAAAGCAGTGAAGAGATTAGACTGCATCGTTTTAACTGAAACACACTCTACGAGTGATATTAATTATCATATACCTGGTTACTCATACTATGCAACAAAAACTAAAATAAATAAGAACAGTGGAGTCGCAATATTTATATCAAATATATATAATGTAATTTCTTTTGAAGAAATCAATATGAAAAATGTTAATCTTCTTAACTTGAAAATAAAGTGGAAAACTGGCATATTTAACATTATAGCTGTATATAGAACACATGCTTCAATATTACCGCTATACATCGAAGAATTCAAAAATATCTTAATAAATCACATAAACACAAACACCATAGTTCTAGGAGACATAAACTTAAACATTTCAAATGACATTTGCTGCAATAATAAAGATGAATATTTAAACATGATGGCTGAAATGAACTACATATCATGCATTAACTCATTCACGCGAAATGTACATGGCCAGCGTCCAACATGCATTGACCACATTTTTACTAATATTCGTGACTATCAAAATATCATATCCGGAACAATACAAACTACTATCACTGACCACTATAGTTGCATATTGGCATACAAATATTCTAAAACTGATTTTCAAAAACATACAAACGAGAATCCACATCAAAAATTTAAAATATAAAAATTTCTCTAGACGACACTCTAACAAATAACTTAAAATCTGAAAAATGGCAAGACGTATATTCATGTGATGAAGTAGACAAATGTTGTGATGCATTTAATGAGATATTACTGTCCCACTTAAGTGCATCTAAAACTATCATATCTAGGAAGAAAAATTCAAGATTTAAACCGATAAAACCATGGATAACTCACGGACTTATTATCTCTATAAGGCATAAAGAAGTTTTAACTAGACAGTATTTCAAACAACCCGAAAACCAATCACTTCTTAAACATTTAAAAGATTACAGAAAAAAACTCAGATCTCTGATAAAAACTACAAAAACAAACTACTATAAACAACAACTCGAATCAAATGAACAAGACAGTAAGAGGACATGGAATATTATTAATGAAATAATAGACAAAAAACTATCAAGAAAAGACAAATTCAAAACATTATACACAACGGAAATAAAATAAATAGTGATAAAAATCCCCAAGAAACCGCAAATTTATTTAACGAGTTCTTTTCAAACGTTGGCAAAAATCTTGCAAATGAAATAACAAAATATCAAAGTCAAGATATACCTTCAAACCATAATCCTCCTACTACTGAAGATACTCTACAAACTTTTCAACCAACCACAAGTAAAGAAGTTGAACAAATCATTATGAGTATGAAAGGAGGATCTGCACCTGGCTTTGATGGACTTACTTCCAATACGCTAAAGTTTATAAAAACACTCATATCGGGCCCTTTAACTTATATTATTAACTTAAGTTTCAAAACTGGAAGGTTTCCATCCATCTACACAAACAAGCCATTATTACTCCTATTTTTAAGTCAGGAAACTCTGAGGAAGTCACCAATTATCGACCAATATCCCTCATATCTAATATAGCCAAAATTTTTGAAAAAAATTGTAAAAAAAAAAGATTATCTCAATTTCTCGGATTCAATAATATAATAAATGAAAACCAATTTGGTTTTGTAAAAAACAAAAGCACCCAAGACGCAATTGCCAAGTTATCATACATTATCCAAGAAGCTATGGATAAATCGGAAAAATGTTTAGGAATATTTATTGATCTTAAGAAAGCTTTCGATAGCGTTTCGCATAAAAAACTTATTACAAAACTAAAATCTGTAGGTATAGACGGTAAAGCCTTAGCTGGATTCAAAGTTATCTTCATAAAAGGAAACAAACTGTAAAAATAAATGAAACACTAAGTCGACCTCTCACCAGTAATTTTGGAATACCGCAAGGCACAGTGCTGGGCCCTATACTTTTTATAATATATGTAAATGATATTTTTAAGCAACAAACAAATGGGAAAATAATCTCTTATGCCGACGATACCGTTATAATAATCACAGGTCCGGACTGGGAGGTAGTGAATCAACGAGCAAATAATAACATGAAAATATTAAAACAATGGTTCGATAATAACTTACTCTCATTAAATAATAGTAAAACATATCTCATACCCTTTTCAATAAATAAAACCAAAAATTCAAACCAATTTAAAAGTTATCATCCATCACAAAACAATGTAAATATCAATATGATACAAATTGCAACTCCCTATGCTCAATCTTAAACTCAACAACGGAGATAAAATACCTAGGCGTAATAATAGACCAACATATGAAATGGAACATATGTGAGCTAGTGAAACGAGTTAGAAAATGTTTGTTAGGTTGAGAAACATCTTACCCTTAAAAAATTTAAAGACAGTATATTACGCGTTAGTACAATCTTTGCTTTCAATATGGAATAATTGGGTGGGGAGGGGCGTATAATATTATACTAAATTCAGTCAAATTATCCAAAAACTAATAATTATTTAATCATACTTAAAAAACCAAAAACTTTCTCCACTAAAACTCTTTTTTCGGTATTTAAAAAAACATTGAAAGTAGAAGACATATATAAAAAAAAATACTATCACCCAAATTCTAAAAGATGACAAAAAAAATTTGACAAAAGAAATTTGTTCTATTCAATAATAATGTTTGCTGAACTGAACCATATACTCGCTAACTTTTTTAACTCCTTGCAATTTCTTCCTTCCGCCCCAAAACTTTTACATTACTTTGTCATGACTGATTACGCTTAATAAGTTAAATCTAACAAATAGAACTTTAAATTAAAATATATCTATTTTGTATTGTTTTTTCAAAATTAAAACTACGTTAAAATTCAGCCGTCTCCACTCCTCCCATATAAAAATTATTCCTCGATTTTCTCTCTGGAATTTTACATAAGAGCAATATTTTTTTCACGCATTTTAGACATCGAGAGGCCGCGGATTCTGTAAGTAGTGACAGGACTTCCGCGCATACGAATTCAGTACAAAATTGAATGCGCAGTAGTTCGACAAAAGTTACAGAATCGCTCGGCAGATGCGTGTTTGCACCGTCTAATTTTTTAAATATTTTATCTGTTAAATGAGATGAATAAATTATTTTAAAAATAAGACGATACAAACACGCACCTGGTCGATATCTAAAGAGTCCAGAAGACGATACACCGTTTAATAATAAGGAATCCCAATCAACTCATTCAAAATACAATTTAAAAAAAGGGTTCATGTAATTCATTGCGAAATTCATTAAAAATTAATAATAATTACTAAAAAAAATTATCTCAAAATCTCAGTAATTAGATGCGAAAAAGTATTTCAGAATTTAGCTTATTTGATTAAGAAATTCTTTTTTTTTGTAAATTCAACTAATACACCATAGTGGATAATTACGAATAAATATCTCAAAATTTTAATTAATTTAAGTAGGCTGATGAATCATAAGACGTCATAGCTTATTCATTCTACTATTCCTCCATCGTGGCCTACTTTAAATGCTTTATAACATGGCCCAGGATCTGGTGAAAACAATATATTCGTGTCTGCAATCAGAAAACCACGACGATCAGCAGAAGAAGTAAAAGAAGAGGAATATTAAAAAGCTAAATTAATTAATTATATAATTGGCAAATACTATGCTAACGAATGTACTATATACGAATATACAAAGAAATATAGTAACAAAACCACCATAAGGTGAGTGCTTCTAACACAAATTTAATATAAATCATAAACTTATTTTCTTCTTCTTCTTTCGCCACGCTCGCCCTATGTGGAGCATGTAGACATCACTAGATCCCTCCAGGAGACCCAACCACCAGCCTGCTCTCTCGCCTCCTCCCACGTCAGGCCCGCATCCATCAGCTTCGCCGAGCACATCCGAGGGATGGTCAGGACGCGGACGGCGGGATCCTTGTTGAGTTTTGAGAACAAGCGCCTGAGAAGGATACTAGGCATTAGGTGGTTTGACTTCATAACCAACGATGAAGTTCGGGAAAGGACGCAGCAACCTACAATAACTGGAGTCGTGAAGATGCGGCGGTGGACCTGGCTCGGGTATGTACTTCGGATGCCTTGGGAGAGCCTGAACCCGAGTTGCCTCTTCTTTTCGCCTGCTGGAACCTTATTTTAATATAATTTTATCTAAATTATGATTAAATAAAACACTGTTATGTGTTACTATTGGTTTATTCTATAAAAATAGAATTTACCTACACTACCTGGTTTCGGGAGTAACGTTCTCCCATCGACTGGTGAAAAGACACCAGTGACAAGACAACAGTGTCTTTTCACCAGTCGATGGGAGAACGTTACTCCCGAAACCAGGTAGTGTAGGTAAATTCTATTTTTATAGAATAAACCAATAGTAACACATAACAGTGTTTTATTTAATCATAATTCATTATGAAGTGTTACAAAGTGAATGCCGAATCAATCAACAAAATAATTTTATCTACTTTATTAATAATCATTACATATAATAATATAAGTGTAAAATATAAATGTAACTAAATTTTAAGTAATATAAGTGGACGTTGGACTCACGATACGGAGGTTCCCGGTTCGATTCCCGGTGAGAACACAAAAATTAAAAAATTTATGTTTTCTAAAGCCTGGGTGTTTGTGAAGTTTTTTTTCTCCGTAATTGGTCCTCCTGGCCTCTTGAGGTAGTTAAATAAATAAAAATATACATTTATTCTTTTATTTTATTTCATCAACAAATAAATGCACATCTTCCAAAAATTATTATTGTCAGAACAGAAAAATAAACAACAAAAATTAAAATAATATAACTTTTAATGTAATAATTCAATTCTGCAACATTTCTTTAATGATTATTTAATTTCATATTCTTATTCAATGGCGGGGGTCAGAAAGTCAGAGCTAAGCTCTTGACGTCACTGGCATGATGATGATGTTTTTATTTACCTGCTTAATTACAACTGTAATGTACAAAACGACTGTAAGTATTACTCAATAGTGGAAATCGTTGCTAGTTCTACGTTCTACTTCAACAATGTCGTTGACCGTTGTAAGGCAAGGCAAACTATTTCGTGAAATAATTTAAATTCCGCGAGCCCCTTAAATTGGATCGGCAGCCTCCCTGCGGGGGATGACCGCTACCCCCCGCCGGCCCTTGGGACGAGGGGCGCACCCCCCGGGGGCCGTAGGCAGGGGGCAGGGGGCACACCTACAGCCCTACATGTTTACGTATTCATACTCGTGCTACCCACTCCCCTGCACATGGGCTTCTCAAGGAGCAAATGTAGGAAGGGAAGGAAAATTGGCACACGGGGTAAGAGGGAAATTTAATAAGTAAGATAGCAAAATGTTTTAAATGTTTGCAGTTCCCTTCTTTACCGACCATAACAATGTAACTATCATTTAGTCAACAAATAATAAAGAAAAAATTAACATAAATTGCTACTATGGGGCCAAATCCACATACACTTAAAGTCTAGACTCCTCTCGAGAAGGACCAAGTCCACTCTGTACAAAACCCTAATTAGGCCAGTACTAACATACGGCTCAGAGTGTTGGGCCTTAACAAAAAACAGTGAAAGGATCTTCGACATTTTCGAGAGGAAGATTCTACGACGGATATACGGAGCTGTACGAGAAAATGGGGGAATGGCGCTCCAGATACAACCAGGAGTTTTATGACCAATATGAGGAACCTCCCGTCACAAGGCATATAAAGATAGGAAGACTCCGCTGGGCAGTCCATGTCGCATGGATGGAGGACATCCGACCACCTAAGAGGCTCCTGATCCATAAACCAATGGGTCGAAGGAGTATCGGGAGACCTAAATGAAGGTAGTTGGACTGTGTGGAGAGGAACACAGCATCCAGCATTGGCAATTGGAAGGAAGTAGCCGGAGACGTTTCTTGGAGGCGGCCATGACCCTCAATGGGTTGTAGCATAGGAGATTGATTGATTGATAAGGCCAAATCAACAATGATGACCGCAGCTTGTACCTACTGAAGTCCATATTAATGGCACAAATTTTTGGTATTTTAGTTTTCAAAGGCGAAAAAAACATTTATTTTTTTAATACGTTTCCTTTTTTATCATATATTATAATTTACATAATGAATACTATTCTGGGATTATAATCAGCAGTGATAACTATTATAAATTATAAAGTTATAACACTAATAAATATTTAATTGATTATAACTTATAACGATTTTATTTGTTTGACAGTCTCCGGTAGTTCATTATACCTTTTGAATCCTTGTACATTATGCTGTTCTGAGAACCTACATGTCTTAGATCTATTGATTGTCTTTAAATTATTTTTTATTCTGGTGTTATACTCATGGGTGTTGCGGTTAAACTGAACCTTTGTCATAAAATAATCTGGTAACAAACCATTTAGCATTTTATGAATAAACACATGAAGGTGAGATGATCAATCTGAGCACTATAGATGTTTTGTGTACCATTTAATATTTTATTATTAGGTGTTCATCAGAGGAAGAAAAATACAAGACAAATAAACTAAATATTTTAGTAAAACACAATTATCATATATTAAATATAATATATTGATAAATAATAGAGATTAAATTGAACATTTTTCAATCTTTAGCAGCCTCTTTATAGTGGATTACTGGAAATGATTCCCGTCTATGTACCAGTATTATTCATAAATTTATTAAAAATTGAATTTAAATTTTCGTAGTTTCGATTATCCATACAAACCCAGGAACCTTTTAGCGAGTAGTTCTTTGTAACACCTCAACTGACTTTAAAATTCGTCTCACCCGAGACGGGCCTTACAGCGGATGGCCCTAGGTATTGTTAGGAAGTACAGGGTAAGGAATATTTGGCGAGGTATGTATGTAGATGGACTTCCCCCTGAAATATTTCTACCCTATAAACCTACCCATGTACGAGGCGTGGGTGCTTGCTATGAAAGTATATGCAAATATATGGGTTCCGAAATTATCTCGCTTCAAAGTGCAAAATATAGATAACCCACCTCAGAGGAAATTATTGAATTATATTATATGTATGTTAGAGCATAGAACGTACTATTATACCACCAATTTTTAGCAGTCAAGCGTAAAATCGTATTTTTTTAATAAGTTAACACTGGTATAAGTTTCATTTGTACATAGTATTTCTTCAATTCAATTTTTACTTACCTACTACTACTACCCTTTCTTATCTGCACCAAATGGTGCATAGGGCACTCCGAAGGCAAGATGATCTCCCATCTATTTTGTTTGAACGTAATTTTCTTGGTATATCTCTGCTATTAGCTTATTATATCATTACTTAGCCATTATATAGCTCCGCCTCGTAGCATAGTGGTAGCGTATTTGGCTACCGTGCATGAAAGTCGCGGGTTCGATTCCCGTAGGGGGCAACATGAAATATTTATTTAAAATATTTTATTGTTAGATACCTTGGACTGGTACTGGAGCGTATGACTGATCATCTTATTTTCATGTAATAAAATGATCAATATACACTGCACTTGGTGTACCGATGCAGTGCCCGGATTGGGTGCCGATAAGGGAAAGTAGTAGTAATAGTTGTAATATAGCTAATCATGTATATAATATGTAATTATGCTTCTACGTTTTTAAAGGCTTTAAATATATCAATGTAGATTTTCAACTTTTTACATATTTAAAGTATTCATTCGATTTTGCATCAAGTTTTTGTATTCCACAGAACATTTTGCAATGTGCAAGTTTCTGGCCCATATTAAGTGGGCTTTGAATATCAGTTTGGCCACTCTTAATAGCCCAACACGCGTTAAAGAGTTATAAATGTCACTTAGCACAAAGCTTCTTCTTAATTTGTACAGGGAAACTATTAGACGTAAAATTTGCGTAATTCATTAGGGCTATTGTCCGCCATGGTAACGGTAATGGGAGGAAACGCTCCCGGCGGATCCCGCAGCTCCCGTAATGACAGCTCGTTAGGAACTTAAATATCACTCGTAATCTAAACTAACTTTCGCTGTCAAATCGTACATCGCTCAAGAGCCTCAATTCTAATAATATGTAAAGCGTTGACCTCATCGTTTTCAGTAAATAACAGAGTAAACTGATCCTAAAAATTAAAGTCATATTGTTGATTAAATAACGAAATTAGTTTAATTTTATTTTTACTTGTTTATGGACAGCTAACAGACATATACTTATTCTAAATAGTATATATGTACAATGTGATTACTTTAAAAAAAAATAAAAATAACTATACCACATTTTCACAAAAACGGCACCCGTCAAAAAGGCCGGCTCTGCTATTTTTATATTTTTTCCATACATAAAAAATTGTTACTATGTAGACATTTTCAGAATGGAAATATATTGTACAAGACAAAAGTATAAATACTACCTACTACTACTTTCCTTTATCCCCAATGGTGCATAGGGCTCTGCTTTGGTACACCAAGTGCAGTGTCTTGGGTTCATTTTATTACATGAAGTAAGGATGATCAGTCTTACGCTTCAGTACCAGTCCAAGGTATCACACAAGAAATATTAGTATGAAAATCGCATGTAAATAAAAATGATCGGAAATACACTTCACCTAAGTTTAAAAATGCGTTTTGTAGTTTTTTTAAAATTTTTATTAAAGTATATAAATATAGTTGTACCTACACATTTTGATATGTATTGAATATAATTTAGATTCACTCAATTTCACATTATACCACAGCATCCATACAAGTGGGTTGCTTAGGAACTGTGCAAAAACCACCAGTTAGAAGGATTAAGCGAGTTTCAGATATCACAGCTTCGTTCTTAAATTACAGCATTTTTAGATATCGTTTTATATCTACCGTAAAATACTTTATACTTTTGAAATGAAAATGTCCAGTCTTGGATTTTCTTTAAATCCTAGTTTCTGTTCTCACACAATTTATAAAGCATTGGCGGTTCGCGTGGAGTAATGATTGAGACGTTGGACTCACGCTACGGAGGTTCCGGAATCGATTCTCAGTGCGATCATAAAAATTATGAGTTTTCTCGACCCTAGATGTTCCGCGATGTAATCTTCCTCTATGATTGGAGCTCCTGGGTTGTTGATGTTCTTCAAAAAGAATAATAGGAAAATAAAATTTTAAAATACCTGGATTCCTCTTCTTCTTCTTTCACCACGTTCGTTCCTAAGTGGAGCATGTGGACATCACTAGATCCCTCCTGACCTTACCTTACCCTTTCTTATCCGCACCCGATGGTGCATAGGGCACTGCATCGATACACTAAGCTCAGTGTATCTTGATCATTTTTACTCATGAAGGTAAGATGATCAGTCGTACGCCTCAGTACCAGTCCAAGGTATCATATGAAAAATTAATATGAAAATCACAAGTAAATAAATATTTCGTGTTGACCCCCTACGGGAATCGAACCCGCGACCTCATGCGCTACCACTATGCTACGAAATCCCTCCTCCCTATCGCTAGCTTACCTGGATACCTTATATTATTTTTAATTATTGAATGTACTTACTTGTTTTGCTAACTGTGTTCACAGAAAAAAATGCAGCAAACCTATAACCACTTTAATTATAGTTAGTATTAGTCTCTTAGTAGACTGCACTAATATAATATTCTTTGGCTGGACTTCGGAATAAGTTGGCCTGCGAGCCTCCCACAGTCGGAAATTTGGTCATGGTATGGGGTAAAGTAAAGGGGTAGATTTCCTTCTCCCCTTCTCTCCCTCACCGGCCCTTCCCCTCGAATGTCACTCTCCATCCCCTTCACTTCAAAACTGAACTGTTCTACTTTAATGGATCAGCATGTAGTTTGTAGAATGGACCAGAATATATAGGTAGGTACATTATACATATATCCTTGTATATAGCCCTACATATTGGACCCCGGTCCGTATTGATTTTGCAATGAAATTGGACCGTTAAAATGTACATTCATCTCAACATCTTACGCTTGTCTTGACTGCGTATAACGCTCTGTCAAAACTCTTTACGCCGGAAAGTATTTTGTTTATACTTTATTCGAACGCACTAATAAACACGATTCTTTCCGACAACTTCGCCACTAAATAAGGCTTATCTGACCGTATTCAGAAAACGTGCCAACAAATCCTCCCGCCTTTCGATCGGATGTGTTAAACCACATTTATGATGAAAGTTTCACCGGACAATACACAATCATTTAAGATTTGTAAAATAATCTGGATTTTATAATCTTAACAATGAAAATATTCGTTCTAGCCAAATGTTGAGGCGTAATTAAAGCTGCCATTTATAGTTTCGGCAGAATTTATTTAGAAGAAATCCGGTATAAAATGTATATTGCGATGATGATTGATAACAAGGCAAAATAGCACAAAAAACACTAAAGAGTATTTTTTTTTAAACAAATAAAAATAGAAGGCGAACAGATGAAAATATTTTGGTACTTCTAACTTTCAACTAATTTATCGTTTTGTTTATTTTTTCTGAAAACGCTTTTAATACCTACTACAAACATGAATAACATTTATTTTTTTGTTGATTAACCGAGGATGATGGAACAAAATTTTCTATCCATTGTCTAGCTCTTTTTGTTCGAAACATTTAAATTAGTGATTAGGTACTGCTAAATGATACCTTGAAAAAATATAAATATATTCAATTGAATAAAGTAATCTTAAAGTTACAACAACTCTTGGTCTATTCGTAAAATTAGTGTAAATTTTTAATTGGTACGTACCTAAATCTCAAATATCACCCTCCCTTGGTGAAAACACGGTGTTTACTTCATCTACAAAGAATTCAAAAGAGAAAATGAACTACCGGAGACTGTCAAAGAAATAAACGGATTAAATGAATTCAGAAGGAACCTTAGTAAAATACTAATGTAATACAGCAAAGTTTCTGAGCCACAAATTTTGGATTCCACAACAATAACGTATTGCAGTTATATCAAGAATAACGTATTGCAGTTACCTTATTTAACCAGGAATCACTCGGTTTTTATTTGGAATGGTAACAATAACTCCAATAACTTTAATAAAATATCTAAAACATTGAACATAGATTTATTTGAGAATGACCATAGTGATGTGCGGCGTTTGCTTTCCGAGTGAAGTCACACTTTATTGGTCACGTTTTGTTGAGTTGGCATTTTTTCTTTTCTTTATTTTCTACCTTTAAACTTTATTTTATTTACATGTAATTTGTTTGTAGTAGTCTTATGATGATGATATATTTTTCTTTCTTTTTTGCCTATTTTTGTTGCTATCTGTGAGAACCTCTAATTGGTCTACTCTGTTTTTTTTAATGTTTATTATAATGATTTTTTGACTGTTGGTTTTCCTGTAAATAAATAAATAGAACCGCTTGCTGGAATATTCGTAAAAGATTTTATTACGATTTTTTTTTTATACGAAATTAAGATATTTGAAATCAGTGTATACCTATTAAAACATAAAAAGCATCTTTGTGATCAGTTATAAATATTTAAATAATGTATTACATTAGCTGTAAGATTTTTTTTTATTAAGCTTAATAAAAATGTACAAACAAACAAACAAAGGAACTCCAAAAACATTATTTATTTTAAAAACCGCTCACTTCGTAAATCATTGCAAATTTAAATTAAATAAAACTCTCAATAAAACTCACTCATTTGTCATCCTGACTCTGAGGATGACGAGGAATTGTCGAAACTAGTCAGTATTTGTTGAATAAAGTGAATCATATTTTAAAAAGTTATTTTAGTTAATTTTAAAAACTAAAAAAACAATCATAAAATCCATATTAGAAGAAGAAAAAATTGCTTAGCTTACATAAATATTTTCTGTTATTTATATTTATGACACTAATTTCGGCGGTTCACCTTAGTTTAGTGTCAATACGATTGAAACATTTTTTCTGAGGTTAGCATTACTTAAAAATCCAATTTTTTAAAATATACTTTTTAGATGTAAAAGCGATTTAATCAATAAAATTTCGAAGTTATTTTTTTTTACCCTTTGTTATACACTTCTTTAAACCCAACGTCATACATAAAACACATGATTTTTTCGTTAACCATGCGACATTTTTCTTTATTGTTTTTTGTAAAAATATTGTTAAAATCATAGGATCAACAAAAAATAAAAACATAAAAAAATAATACATTTACATCAAAAAGTGATACCTCTATAATTCATTAACATTTTATTGGACTCCAACTTTGAAGAGTAGATGTAATAAAAAATAAATTAAAATAGCTGAAAACAAAGCTGCTTTTATTTGCAAACACTGTTATATTTTTAAATTAATGCGAAAAAAAAATTACAAAATTAAAACAGTTCTACTATATTAAATAAATTTAACTAAACACAAAAAAAAAATTGTTACTGCTACTACTTTCCCTTTTCCGCACCCAATGGTGCACAGGGCACTGCATCGGTACACCGAGTGCAGTCTATCTTGATCTTTTATCACATGAAGGTAAGATGATCAGTCATACGCTTCGTTTACCATTCCAATGTATAACACATGAAATATTAATACGAAAATCACTTTTTAGTTTTGTACTACCGTACACAAAGTTGTAATGTTTAATTTATTATTATTAAGTATTGTAAATTTAAATAGAGTTACTCATTTTATGTAGTTTAGAGTTTGTACCAAAGTTAACAGAGGGGGGAATTTTCTTCCCTATTAAATCTTTGCCCACACCTTGGTAATAGCTAATAGCTATCCTTCTAAATTCAATCCCCTCCACTATATATATCAAGTGATAGCTATAAAGTTGACCCAAGCGATTCGATTCGTCGAGTTATAACTAAAATTAATAAATAATTACTTAGTATTTTGTTTAGTGTATAATAAATTAATAACAAACTAATTAAAACTAGGAATATTGTTCTAGTAATAAGCATCACTTTCATTGGTAGGAATACCCACTAGTTAAACTATATAAAACTTAAATGAAATTTATTGGATTCCAATAGAAAATCCCGGGTAGCATAAACGTGACGGGTTATTGGGGTATCGCGTGCGAAGAGTATCAATCAGCTAGCTGAAACAGATATACAAATCTCACGATGGCTTCAGTCAGATAAAGCTAGTAAGAAAACTGCTATGTTCTCTCTTCTCGTCTCTCTCTAGCCGCTCTCGAGCGCAGGTAATGAGAGACAGAGGTAGATGGCATGTCGATGTTCGTCACGAAGCAAGCTAAGCTCATGTTCTCCTGGTAGTAAGCTTGTGTATAATAAGTCACATAATTCCAATAAAAAACCAATCAATGTATGCGCTATCACTACAAATCCACACTACCATATTGAAAACAAAGGATGAAAGCAAAAATATGTATGTATCTAACACTTTTTTCTGTATTACCATCAATGCACATAAACTATATTTTTTATTCCTTGAGAAAAAAAAACTTATGAATAATCCTGGTTCGAATCTCAATAAAATTGTTTACCACTTTTTAGCACAGTTATTTCAAACTACGTTTAGCTAATGTTTTTTCTATACAATTTAAAAAATATTTTTCAAAAATAAGGTACTTAAATCATTTACGGTTTTTCACAGTAATATTTCAAACAGGATGTTACGAAAGACTGGCGCTGAGGCGTTAATCTTACAATAATTTTATTGAGGATCATGTCCTTATGCAAAAAATGACCAAGTGACAGTTATTATAATTCATAAATTTAACTTGCATATAAGATTCTTTTCTGACAAGACATAACAACGTAATATAATTATTATTGTACACTTGATAATTGCATTATGTAAATGTAAACAAATATATTACATAAATAATGGAAACAATATCAATATGCAAAAACCTGTAATTGGAGCTTTTTTCAATCAACATACCTATTTATATGTTATTGTTCTCTTTTGGTTTTCCAAATAAAATAAAATGAATTATTATAAATACCTATTTTTTGTACCTTTTTCTTTTCTTTAAGGTAATTTCTTAAGGGTTGTGAGGCTTCAATAACCCGATATATTATGTAAGTTAACACGAGGTCGATATAATTATTTATCTGCTTGTATCGACCTCGTATCGATTTATATCTACATACACGTCAATACATACGCTTGGCTTGAAGGCCGTTTGTGGAATCCATACGCTCCACATAGGGAGCGGACATGGTTTGATGATGATGATGACATGTACATATTGTAGTTACATTTTTTATTGAAGCCCAGTTCAGATGTAAGACTCTAATAAAATATAAAAAAATATATAAACATATACACTCTAATAAAAAATATAAACATAGTGTAACCCGAGATGATTAATTTCATCCAAAATGATAATGGCCACGCTGCATTAGACGCTGGACTCACAATACAGAGAATCCGGGTTCGATTCCCAGTGAAAGCACAAAAATAAAGTTATTTTTCTTAGGCTTGGAAATTTGTGATATTGTCCCCCTCTGTTATTGGGCCTTCTGGCATGGTGAGATGGTAAAATAAATCAAACAATTATCAAAAGTTATGTTAAATATCAAATCTGGTCAAAATGAAATATGTATTTACATGTAAAAAAAAAGATCAAGATACACCGCACTTGATGTATCGATGCAGTGCCCTATGCACCATTGGGTGCGGATGAGTGAAAGTATTAGTAGTATGATATATAGACTAAAATAATTTAATTTCGGGACTGCTTTCAAATATATTCGAAAATAGCTGTGCCAGAAAGCAGAAAGTAAGTTGTGGTGGAGTGGGATTCGAACCTATAGGTTGTCTGTAAAATACGGTTTGATTAGAGATTAGAATTACTATTGATATTTTTTGACTTTTTTTCTCGAATGACTTAATAACGACTGATTTATATTGAAAAATGAAAAATCAATAGTATCTGGCATTACAGTAAAAGCCCCACCTTTTCCCTAGACTGTTTTAAAGACTATTGAGTCTTTTTTCAGTCCAGAACAACTCTACCGATTTTTTAAAGCTAATCCGCGAAATTTAATAGATTCAGTTTTAACTGGAAAAAGCGGAAGAAAAGAAGGTTAAATACGCGACCAAATGCTTTCATTGCCCCTTTCACTGTCTCGGCACTAAGATTGTCATAAACACATATCTATAATTTTATATAATTTATTCAAGGGCGCTTTAAATAATGAGTTTAACGGCTCGGGAAATTTAAAGCGAATGAAACTCACTCTGTGAGCAGAAAATACAATAATCAAAAGATTTAGAGAACAAATGGGTCTTAAGTTTCTTTCGAAACATCACTTCACTCTCGCAGTTGCGCACTTCTGGGGGGGGAGAGCATTCCAAGCCATAGGGCCGCAACCCGCAAAAGCGCGCTCCCCAAATTTTGTGCGTTGATTGCAAATCGGAAACCTCGTATATCATTTATCATAAAAATATGATGTGTCCGATATATACTCGTATATTATATAAAGATAAAAATTGTAATCTAGAATGTTAAAAAATAATATTACTTAAGTAGATATGTATTTCAACTTCCCATCGCTTTCTCAAGCAGTACCTCTACCTAAGGGGTATTTCGGCTACTCTACACTATGTAGGGAGGCTCCTATGTAAAGTAGGAGGCAGAGGAAGTAGGTGGTAGTTACCCCCCTTATGTACACTCCATATTATATAAAGGTACATACGAGCATACAATGAAAGTTAATGTCCATCTCATCGAGGCCTATACTACCTTCTACTCGCGCGCTATTACATGGATATATTAATTTAATTTGATAAGAGAAAATACTATTAGATTGTATCCAAATAAGGGTAGTAAGTATCTTGTTAATATTGTTGACATTATTTTTTAATTTGGTAGTATCTTATTTATGGAAGCGAAGTATGGAGTTGGAAAAATAAGGATGAAAGTAGATTGAATGCAGTTGAAATGCGATCTCTCAGGCGAATGTGTGGTAAAACTATGTATGATAGGTGCACTAATGTTGAAATTTGAGCAGAATGCAAAATAAAGAAAGAAAGGTCTTTTACGATGGTTCGATCATGTAGAGCGAATGAATGATGAAAGAACGGCTAAAAAAAGTTTAAATGCAGGTGTGCCTGGATGTAGAAGTCGAGGAAGGTCGAGAAAGACATGGCATGATCAAGTAAAACAATTGCTAGAAAGTGGGCATGTAAGAAGTTGGAATAATCGACGTGCGTGCATGAGAAGATGTATGAATGTGGAGGAAGCAAGAGAAGTATCCAGGACAGAGTGGTGTGGCGTTCTATCCTCTCTGCCTACCCCTTCGGGGAAATGGCGTGATGGTTAGTTAGTTAGTTAATTTTAAATTTATCTTCATTCCATATCCGTTTCCTATTTGGAGCATATTAATTCCACAAACTGGCTACAAGCTAAACGATCTGCCAATCATTATCATAATTTCTTTATTTTTATTTTTTAAATTTGATATGTTTGTGTGAAAAAAAAATGTACGCAATATTTGCACACTTTTAAATTTGTAAAATGCCACTTTTGATACAACCTAAGCGCTTGTGCTTGAAAATAAGAATTAAGTATTGGTAGAGTGGGGATCCGAAATGGGGATCTAAGACCGCTACCACTGGGCCGCCACTAGGGTTGAATATAATGAGGGAATCCACTGTTTTCTAAAGTAATTTTTTTCTATAAACTTACTATTTAACTAAACAAAAAAAATATATTTAATATTTTTTTATAAGTTATTGATGAAGATACGATTTTTTAAAGTTGCACATTTCAAATACCGCGCTAAATACCATTATGTACTAACTGCGTCATTTTTGCAGGAGTGACGTCATAAAACGAGTTGTTTAAGGCCATGGTATTTCTCCAGCCAGTAACAAAACTGTCAAAAATCTATGCAAACTGACGCGGGAAGTACCGATAACCGTCGACTCAACTGTCATATACTGTTAACAGCTGTGCTAGAGAGACTGAATGGCGGCCATCTTTTTTGCAATAGAAGCTTGTATGTAGATTGTGTTCCATATAAAAATGCCATGGAACGTGGCTACGGGGGTTTAAAAACGGAAACCGGAAACACTACACTTAGATACAAGGAGTGACGTCATTGTTTAAGATTTTGAAATGAATGCTGTTTTCAACATTTTTTATTAATTTTTGCGTGCGTTTTTGGGATATTTCATCCCACTTCAAAATTTTTAAATATTCGCGTCTATACGAAAGCATTTTTAAAATTCAATTCCGGCTAGCAGTGGATTTCCTCATTGTATTTATTTATTTTATAGAGGCCTAAATAGCAGGGGAGAATAAATTTTATAACAATGCCAAAATAATAAAAAATTGGATTAATCATGAAACTTCGGTTAGAAGTGCGTCTCTTAAAATACTACTATATGATTTTGAAGATGAGACTCTGGCTATTCCGTACAGGAATAATTCATAGACCCATTTTAGTCCAAGTATGAGGGGTGCAAATCACCAACGTATATAAATTGTTTCCATATATTGAAGTTCATCTCAGTGATACATTGAATTTTTAACACTGATTTCATAATACACGTACTTATATACCATATTGTATCAAAATTATTTAACTTCCATCTCGTAAAGTACATGGTGTAAGAAAACTCATGTACAAGCGGGAAACCAGTGAATCTGCGTTATATTTACAGTTGATTTTGTAGAATATTTTTTATTGATTTGACCCGTACCTACTTTTCGAGAAAATTGAGTTGAAAAGTTGAAAAGTTGAAAAGTTATTTTTTTTAATTCATGAAATTATTCATAGGACATTGGTACACCAAGTGTAGTGAATCTTGATCATTCGCATAAAGGCGAGATGATCTGTCTTACGCTTAAGCGCCATGCCAATATGAGTAAAATCAGATTCGAATAAATATTTTCAATCGAACCCGCGCATATTAGCCCAATCATCTATCCACCATACCGCGAGGCGGACGAAATGTACATAATCAATATTATCACAGTATCTACTACTTAGTTACCGAGTAAGGTAGTTCAAATATACGTGAAATTGAATAATCGTTCGTTGTAAAATTGAAGATTTATCGAACTTAATGTGAAACGCTTTTCATTCGGATTATACTATATTCCTGAAGCGTCCGAGCCCCCCTTCCCTCACCCCCCCCCCCCCCTCCACGGGCCACTTACACCCCTCCTCCCCACCACCCCATTCTCAGGGCGGTGGAGAGTCTCCCATGCGGACCTAGCCGGTAGTGACTTAACTCACATGGACATAAGATGCAGGGCTGTCAACTTAATTTTAAATCAATTTTCAAAAAAAACATTTTGCTATCAAATACATTTCATGGAGTCGAGCATATGATAAGTTGTGCTATGTGTCTAAAATCTCGCAGAGCACTGAATTAAACCACGACTGACTTGTAACTAACTAACTAACCATCATGCCATTTTGCCAGGGGTAGGCAGAGAGGATAGAACGCAACACCACTCTGTTCTGGCACACTTCCATTGCTTCCTCCAAATTCATACATCTTCTCATACGCGCAAATCAAAAGTCGGAATAATCGACGACGGACTTGTGTTGACCATATATCGAATGGATATTCAGATTAGGAAAAGTGTGCCAAGACAGAGTGGTGTGTTGTTCTATCCTCTCATCCTACCCCCTCCTTCGGGGAAATGGTATGACGGTTAGTTAGTTAGATATTCATATCATCTGATAATTTTTCAATTTTGAATAGAAGATAGGTATACGACGAATATAACAAAATAGCAGAGTTCCGAGTTTTGAGAGTAGATACCAAGGAAGAATGTTAGAACAACAGACGCAGCAACACTTGTTATCTGTTCCGCTAGCTGTTGTTTAGTTTCAGCTAGCTGGGCCAATAATACGTGTGCCAATAATAATCATGCTTGCTTGTATTGTATAATAGGCAAGCATGAGCTGGTCGTCCACTGCAGAAAATTTGTGGGCAGTAAACTTCGGAGCTAAGGGACGTGGGCCTGACTTAGGAGGATGCACAGGAACTGGCGACCTGGGGGCTGCCACCAAGCCAACAGACCTCGGGCATAGCAGCTCAACGCTAGTGCGTGAATAGATATATGAAAAACAATCCTTGGCATTTATTGTAATTTGTAAGAAAAAAATATATATCACTTAAAAGGTTACTTTTAAAAGTGATATTTTTTGTTACCATCATTTTCCTTTATCTGCACCTAAGGGTACATATTATGTACAGAGTACAGAATTTGTACTCAAAATGTGTAAACTGTATTTTGATAATTTTTATTACGTGAAGGCAAGAGGATCCGTCTTTCACTTTAGCACCAGGGCAAGGTAATCATACAAATAAAATAATAGTGGAAAATCAGTATTCGAGAATGTATTCGGTGGAGCTGAGGCATGCGGGATCGACATGGAAAAATACAAGAGTGCTGGTTGGGTCTCCTGAAGGCCTTTACCTTACCTCTTAAAGCTCCACATTTCAACAAATATTTCATGACATGAATTGAGCCGAGAATCTCATGTATAGTAGCCCAACGTGTTATACAATTCATGCTTGTGTTTTGTTTTATGCACTATTGCTTTCCAATAAGTGATAATACTAGTAGTATTACATATTGAAACAATTATAATTACATAAATATGTAATTGTAAGAGGGTGGAAATTGTTCCTACAATAAAGTACCTAGGAGTTGTAATCGATCAACATTTTAATTGGCAACCTCATATCTATGCAATATGTAAAAAAACTAAGATTAATTTTGGAAAGACTTTATTGTAGGAGAAATCTTTTCCCTAAAAATAAACTGCGGCTCATCTACGTATCTCTGGCGGAGGCCAGATTATACTATATGGTTTTCCGATTTGGGGAAACTCCTCTAAGTCTCATTAACAACATAAAATATCTCTCCAAGTTAGAATGCTTAAACTAACAGTCAACAAAAGAGATTATGAAAATTCTAAAGGAAATGTGAAATTACTATTCAAAATGAATAATATTTTACCAGTAAATGAACTGTTTACATATCGAGTAGATCTTGAGTATTTTTTCCGATATGATTACAAGTTTAAAGTCAATAACGTTTATAATTCACGGCAAGTAAGAAACGCGAAATTCATAATTCCTAAATTCAATAATTACTATGGCGAAAGATCATTACCAGTTGCAATCCCCAGAATCTTTAATTCTTCACCTAGGGAGATAATCAGTATTGGTAAAATAACTTTGTTAAAAAGGGCCACCAGAGAGCATTTATTTAATCGAATAGTAAATGGGTGATACTTTTAAATATTCACTTCTCATTGCCTATGTACCTATTTAACATGTATGTATTACTACATAATATTATATAGGTACATGTACCTATATAACATGTATGTATTACTACATAATATTATATAGGTACATGTTTTGCAGGTCGTTCAGGAAGTCAGTGGCCAGGTAGGCAGAGATGCATCACGGAACAGGAGATTCTATTATCATCCATTCTCTCAACGTGTTGCATACCAGTTTTATAAGTGAAAACTTCTTTAGAATCGCTGGGAGTGATTTGAAACTCTATGAAACGAAAAAGCGACACTAAAAAGAGACAAACATATAGATCTATGGGATTTAGCCTGCGAGAGAATGAGATAGAACACAGTTGTATAGCGTTTCCTATTATCTTCGTCTTCTCTTTGTGCGGTGCTTCGTAGCCTCCACACTCTTGTCTACCAAGCGTTGTGCGCATGCATGTAGTAAGTTTGTAATGTATGTGTGTGCGCCTGCCCAGTTGTGAAAAATAGAATTGGTTCCAGGAGAATCTATTCAGAACTCATTACAAATTGGTCGCCTTCTATGCAGTAAAGAATGAATTGATTCCACTTATGATTCCGAGTAATGTAAAAGGGAATATATTAATTCCATTTCTACTTCTGAGTAATGCAGAATGGAATTAATCAATTCATTTGGTTCCAAATAATGAAGCTATGACAGCGAAAACATGAATAAACAAGATAAAATTTTATTAAGGTTTCACTTCTACCTGGTGTGAACTGCACACATGTTTTTTTTTCGTTCTCGATTTTTCCTGAAAACATCTTGAACTTCGCAAGTTGCTCGAATTCGGGAGAAAGTTTTCCTGGCGATAGATCTTAGACTCTCAGTATGGATTTGGTCATACGTGTGTCGGCCCTTATTGATTTTCATCTAATAATATTTAATTAAAAAAACCTTTTTCTTAACCATTAATTTATGTCCATGGGCAACCCTGTGATATGTCATGTTAATAAAGCAAATATGCATATATGTATGCTAGAAATTCTCCCTCGCAGCCTCCCTGCCAACACACGGAAGACTTTACATTATTCGTACAAGCTCTACGCATATCCACACTCTCAGCTCTGTACTATATACGCACATAACACATACTTGCGTATTTAAATTCAAAGCGAGCACGTGTGCGTCTTCAAAACGGTTGACCACGTTGAAATTATGCTCTCCTAGTATTTTAGGTACAATATTTTACTGCGCGAAGGTATTTTATACGTATTTTAGTATTTTAATGGAAGTCCTCGCAGATAACGTGGCTTTTTATTATACGGAATTTTAGGAAAATAAAGGTTTCCTTTGGAATAACTAACTAACGGGGTCACTAAGAACAGTTTAATATAAAAAAAATTCCCAACTACTCATTAGTACTTAGGAATTAATTATACAACATTTTAGATTTTAAAAAACTTTGTATAACTTAATCGGCTACGACATAGTTTAACAATTTATCTTTATGAATTATTATTACTTTATAATATCGTCTGTCCATCGTCTTGGTGGTCTTCCTACAGTTCTCCTTGCAGCTCTAGGTCTCCAGTTAAACAGGCGTGTCGTCCATCGGTCCTCACTCTGGCGTGCCACGTGTCCAGCCCATGTCCACTTCAGCTGGGAGATAGCTTTTATGACGTCTATGACTCTAGTCCGTTTTCTTATCTCCTCGTTAGTGATGTGGTCTTTTAAACTTATGCCGAGCATGCTTCGCTCCATTGCCCTTTGCGCGGTACGGAATTTATTGGCCGATTGGAGGGTATGTGCCAATGTCTCAGCCCCATAAGTCAACACTGGAAGTATGCAAATAGTAGTAAATACCTGCCTTTAAGATTGCTAGGAATTCGACTTGTGAAATGTAGGACACATTCCCAAACGCCGCTCATCCCAGCTTTATTCGGCGGTTTATTTCTGCCACTTAATCACTTAATCAGGTGGCCTAGATATACACACTCCTTGACATTTTCAATAATGGTGCCGTTAATAACTATAGCCGTATTTTCACTACTCATAACATTGGTTTTAATTATGTTCATCTTTAAACTTATCCTCTTGGAGAGAGCAGCGAGGTCCGTAAGCATCCTCTCTACCTCTCGTATAGTCGATCCAATAATTAATTATTATGTCGCCCGTATAGCGCAAATGGTTTAGTTTAATTCCATCTATGTATACAGGTTCCTACTTTCAAAAATATGTAATTACAGTACAAAGTAATTGGAGGGTCCGACGCCTTGCAGGGCACCCGCTTGCACAGCGCTGGTTTAAACTGTGCTACCAATAATAAACGCAATTCGCAAGTACAGAGCTAAACAATACACAAAGTAATAACAATACATACTACTTTGTATTTTGCCATTTATTTATTGCTGTTTACGGTTAATAAAATATATTTATGTATTTTTTCTTCTAAATAAAGCTATAAATAGCTGAATACATAAAAAAAATTATGAATACACGTAAAAACAAAAACGTTGTCCTTAGCAAGTAACCCTTTTTTGTTGGTATTTTTTAATTTGTTGGTCAATCTTTGTATATTATTTTTCTCTTTGGTTTTGTATTTTATGAAGTTTAACTGAAATAAATGGCCAAGAGTCATAAATACTCTATTGGGCAGTATATAAAAACGGCACTTATACAGTACATATAATAAACGGTACATGTAATAAAAAAACCCTTACGCAAATCATAAAAATAAAAGTAATTATTTTTTCAAATATTCGTATTGAAATATTGTATTTTAACCTGGAAAGATTGTTGTTCAAAATAAATTATCTTCTCCGTCTTTGTTGCGATAACACTTTCTTATTTTTATTGGTGACTCGAATATATTTACTAACGGACGGCCAAAGGATGTTAATACGAGTAGCTCAAATGCGCCTATTAAAAATGTCGTTGCAAATTTTGAATTGAATCGCATCACCCCAGCAAATGATAATAAATTACAAAACGTTCGTGCAAAATGTGACAAACGGATAGATAGGGGTTGGATTATTGTTACAAGAAAAAGGGGTAGCATTCGCGAATAGACTTCCTTGGAACAATTGAATTTTTTACAAAGAAAATGATCCAGAAACCAAAGCAGGGTAAAACGCGGAAGGGATAATCTTTACAATAAAAGACAATCTTAATCACATACGAGTACATAGGTATCTATTTTTATTTCTTACAAAGTTGCGAGGAGAATCTAGTTCAAATTTGACTATTATTCGATGCTTGTGTAATATTTCTTGCTAGTCTTGTGACTAATACAAATAGGGGGTTAAGATCAAATCTTTTATTTAAGTGAACTAGTTTTTTTTCAATACAACTGGATATGCAATGTATCATTGTATACCTACAGTACATTTCGTTAATCATATATAGTTGTATAGCTTTGGCGGTAGCGGATCTATACAAATCATACAAAAGTTTGATGTAGATAGGTTCGTATGTACGTATATATACAATCATGGCATATATATATACATACATGGCGTAAAAAACTCGTAGTACAACCCGAAAACTAGTGAATCTACATTTGGAGACGATTGTGTAATATGACTTTTTAATCTGACCTTTAAAACAAACAAAAAAAAATTCTCATAAAAGCTTTCATTAGTACCGCAGGTTAAGTAAAATCACACAAATTCATATTAATATGCTGTTTTTCATTTTGTTTTATTCATATTATAGTATTGATTTGACCAATACACGATATTTGATAAAAACTTGCGAAAAATAATTTTTTAAAAATCTACTTCGTACTCAATTTTTTCGAAAACTATGGGTCTAAAAGGTCTTCCAAAAATTTATAATCAAAATTAATTATAGGTGCATAAAAAAACCAAGATTCGCACATTCTCATTAGAACTAATGGTGGTCTTTTGTGGAAGAGACACGAGAGATCATGTGACCATTAGGAGGGTGTCTGGGTCCACTGTCGGAAGAGGACGTTCCGACATTAATGAATTCTTTCTCTTCTTCCAGTAGGCAGAGAGGATAGAACGCCACACCACTCTGTCCTGGCATACTTCACTTGCTTCCTCCACATTCATACATCTTCTCATGCACGCACGTCGATTATTCCGACTTCTCACATACCCACTTTTAAGCACTTGTTTTACTAGATCGTCTTGCCAAGCACATTCGCATAATATATTATATAAGCCGTTCTTTCATCATCCATTCGCTCTACATGACCGAACCATAGTACGAGACATTTCTTAATTTTGTAGATAATGCTTATCTCAGCATTGCACTCTGCTACCAGCGCCAGCGTGATTAAAATCTTTGTATTTATATGCAAAATTGGCAGTACACAACGGAGTTCTGGTACAAACCCTTATGTATGGTAGTGAAGCGTGGTGTTGGAAAAAGAAGGATGAAAGTAGACTGAATGCTGTTGAAATGCGATCTATGTGTGGTAAGACTATGTATGATAGGTGTACAAATGTCCAAATTAGAGCAGAGTGCAAGGCTGAGATAAGCATTATCGACAAAATTAAGAAAGGGCTTTTACGATGGTTTGGTCATGTGGAGCGAATGAGTGATGAAAGAACGGCTAAAAAAAGTTTAAATGCACGTGTGCATGGATGTAGAAGCCGAGGAAGACCGAGAAAGACATGGCATGACCAAGTACGACAAGAACTTGAAAGTGGACATGTGAAAAGTCGGAATAATCAGCGTATGTGCATGAGAAGATGTATGAATGTAGAGGAAGCAAAGGAAGTCTGTCAGGACAGAGTGGTATGGCGTTCTATCCTCTCTGCCTACCTCTACGGGGAAATGGCGTTAGTTAGTTATTTATATGCATTCAGTGCGTTTTATATATTTAATTCGAAATACCAACCAAGATTACAACCACATGTTGTATGTCACTACAATAATGTACATATTATAATGTGTAAAGGTACAGTTTGTTTTATCATAATTGTGATTTTATAATAATGAAATGAAACAACTAGTAGCATAGCCCGCGGTTTGGGGTTCTACCTGGGCCTTGTCCGAAATAAGGGTAAAACTTAATGTTGCCGTCAATCATTCATACACCGCGCACCCTTAAATCTTGGGGTCAGAATATGAAATAAATATTTCTCCTTTTAAAAAGTCGTTAAAGCACTTTACTTCGCTGGTGCTGGTAAACACTAGCAGTTTGAGAAATTCGCTACACGTCGGAAACTTAATCCAGGATGCCTTCTGAGTTGGTAAAGAAAAATTAATTTATCAGGCATTAGGCCGTTAGGCGTTTTGGGCTACTGGGTATACTATTACTGAAATGTTCGACTTACGTTGTTACCTAGCCGATTTCAGTATGCTAGTATCTGAATTTATTTATTATTTTTACTTGACTACGAGGATCGAAAAGGTTACCTATGGGTTCGGATTTAAAGAATAGTGTAGTAATCATTTCATCATATTCTATAATACCTTATTGCATTATTTTTACTATCCCCCTTTACAACAAACCAACGGGCAAAGGATCGAAAAGGTTCGACACTTCAGATCTGGAGATTTAGGTTTCAGGCATAACTGAAAATGGGTATAGCAGCACGATTTGTGCTGTTCTCATGCTAATCTCTATAATCCGTCTTCATTTAACTGGTAATCCCTTATGGAGCAACCTGATACAATATCATGTAAACATTCGAACTATGCCCTTTATGGCTGTCTGGATTCCCAGTTTAAAATACATACAAATACATGTCAGCATTATACAGTGGAGCACGAAATCAAAATGCTCGACTTCCTTTATTCCTGTATTGAATGAGATATTCGAGTGGGCGGAAAATCATCCCTATGGTGCAGGTGCACCTTTATGGATGCGAATCCTGGCACCTCACAAAAGCTCAGAATGCTCGCTTAATGGGTGACCAGTTGAGGAACAAGTGTCTGAGAAGAATTTCTAGGCATTAGGTGGTTTGACTTTATAACCAACGCGAAGTTAGGGAACGGACGGAGCAACCTCCAATCCCTGTAGTTGTGAAAGAATGCGGCGATGGACCTGGCTTGGGCATGTACTCCGGATGCCTCGGGAGAGCCTGAACCCAAGCTGCCTCTTCTTTACGCCTGCAGGATCCCGCCGTCCTGGCAGACTGTCGATGACCATCCTACGGATGTATTCGGCGGAGCTGATGGGAGGAGGCGAGAGAGCTGGCGGGTGACAGGGTCTAATGGAGGGATCTAGTGATGTTTACATGCTCCACATAGGAGCGAACGTGGCGAAAAAAGAAGAAGAATTTATTATTTTTTATTCATAAACGGTACAAGTATATTTTACAGACATTGATACAATTTCATTAATCATTCAAGTGCTGAACTATAAAAAAAAACTTTAATGTAAAATAAATACACAAAACATACAAACATAATATTATAAGTGTAGCACAGAAAATTTTGATAAAATTGAAAATGTTGATTAATTAAAAGATATCGGTGTTTATTTGTAAAATGAGATATTCGAGTGGGCGGAAAATCATCCCTATGTTACAGGGTAACAGCAATATATCTGGATGTAGGAATATTGACGTGTGAATATCAATATGCTACCATACATAATTTGTCGTTTAATGCGGGGGCATTGCAGAAATCTATCAGGATATCATACTACTGGGAGGACGTTTTTTGTTTAGCTGGGTAAACATTTTATAACATTGCTGACTCAGCTCAGATAATAGAAAATAGAACGTAGTGTTTGCGAGAATACTAACAAGTAAAATGTTTGATAATAAGATGAAAGCTTTTTGCGGGGGCATAGGAAGATATTTCTATCGGGATATCATGACATCAAAAAGATCTTTTTTAAGAAATCTGATAAACTGGTGTGTAAGAATGCTGACACATGATGAATGGATCCCTTGAATAAATATGTATAATATGATAATAACAGGGGCATGTTAAGACGGGCTACAGGATATCATGATAATAATAAGATGTTTATGTTTTGAAAACAAGCTTTGAAAAGTGACTTAGTATTCAACTTCAACATAAGTAGCATGCAGATGGCTGGATGTTGAGTGTGAGTAAAAATTGTGATTCATAAATGATTATGAATAAATACAGGTTGTAACACAACTTAATATTTTTTGTTAAAATAGTCCCTTAGATTTCGAACAAATTGAGTACAAAGTTGACTTTTTTTTAAATTTGCAAATAGGTATTAAATATAATGTATTTAGTCAAATTAATACTTCTCATAAAATAAATTAAATTAACAAACGCGTTTAAATAAGAAATTGAGCAATTTTACTCAATCTGCTATACTGATGAAAACTTTTGTGGGAATAAAAAAAAAAAAGTAAGATCAGATTAATAAGTCACATCACACAATCGTCTCCCAATACGATGTAGATTCACCAGTTTTCGGGTTGTACTACGAGTCTTGTTACACCCTGTATAGTTAATACCTTCATTGCGGGGGCACAAAAGAACATTTCTATCAGGATACCATGTTTCTGAGAGGATGTTTTTGCTTTGAGCTGTAAGGATAATAATTAATGAATATGAGTCAAAATTTCTGATTCATAAATAACTATGAATGAGTATAGTAAATACATTTTTTGCGGGGGCACATTAGAAAATTTCTATCAGGATTCCATGTTTCAGAAGGGATGCTCTTGTTTTGAAAACATTTGTAATGCTGGCAGGAGAGTAATTAATATTATTATGAATTTAATTGCGGGGGCATAGAAGAACGCGTCTATCAGGACATCATAATAGTAACAAGATGTTGTTATGAAAACAGATGTTCAGTCATTGCGGAGCTCAGCAGCGCCAGCGCGGCGGGGGCAATACTACTCAAGTGTAAGGGGTAACATAAAGGTAGCTGGATGTTGAAACTGAGCGTTACATACAAACGAATGAATATACGTTTATTGCGGAGGCGTACGACAATATTTCTATCAGGATATCATGCTTCAGAGATTGTGTTATTGTTATGAAAACTGACTGATTATTTATTATTTAATCAAATACATTTTCTGTGTATTTTGTAGATTTTCTTGATTAAAATCCATGTTAAGTTGGGATGTTCTAGTGATTCACTTTTTTTCTCACTGTGAAATATTTATCTAAACGGTTTTTAAGCAAGATTTGAGTTATTATGATATCCACACCTACCCAAATATTTATATTTGGGACTGCTTCCAAATAATCGGAAATAACAGTGCCAGGAAGCGTTTTACATGCGATTACTTGGTGTCTTAGAAGAATTTTAGGTGTGCGGTTTTTTGACTTTGTAAGGAACACAGAGGTGAGGCAACCCTTGGTATAACTGTCATCCGGCGAAGGCGTTTCGACTGGCTAGGCCATATACTACGTATGCCTCCCGAGAGCCGCCACCATGCTTGCCTATTTTACAAGGCATCAGGTTCTCGGCATCCTGGTCGTGCACTGTTGACAATTCGTCGACAATTTGCGTCAGAGCTGCGGGACGTGGACTTGACTTGGGAGGATGCACGGGAGCTGGCGGCCGATCGCTTGGCCTGGAGGCAGTTTGTGGATTCCATATGCTCCACATAGGGAGTGGATATGGTATGACAATGATGGTGATGACTTGGACTAGCGCTAAAGTACAAGACTGATCATCTTGCCTTCATGTTACTAATGAATGATCAAGGTACAAGATACACTATACCTGGTGAACTAATGCCAAACTCTATGTATTATAATATGAATAAGGGAAAATACTTCATTTATTATCTCTCATTTTCAAGCATAGCACCCTAGGGGTTGTTGCGCACTGTTGAATGAAATATTACCCTTGCGATTTTATTCTATACCTAGCTATTGACCCTTCGCGAACCTTTTCGTCTTTATTCTTTTTAATCCGGCAATTATTCGATAATTTTATCGAGCGTGTAAGTTGGGGATCGTATCTACATTTATTAGGTATTTACTGGACTTGTGACGCCAGAATTTTCCTGCCTGACCCTGTCGCGTGTGACCCGACAGTTGGTCAACTGACCCCCGCCCCGCCCCCCCCCGGTGAGAGGTCAAACTTGACCTCGGTTTTGCGAAAATGAGTGAGATTGATTATATCAGTATTACAATTGTATTTTTTATTCGGTCAGTTTCAAATATGCGAATATTTTTAAATTGATCCTAAAAAGTAAGTCAATACATTTACTTAAAAAAATAGGTTTTGTACTTTATTTGTGTTTTAACAATAGATACAATAACTTCGGAGGAAACAAATGTATGGGTACATAGTGTAACAAAACTCGATGTACAAGCGGGAAACCAGTGGTTCAAGTCATATTTAGTGGCAAGTTTGTAGATTTTTTTATTTATTTGACCCTTGTTTTCGAGAAAATTGAGTACGAAGTTAGTTTTTTTTAGATTTTTTAAAAAATTGTTATCAAATATCATTTATTTAGTCAAATCAATACTATCCATGAAGAAAACAAAATAAAAAAACCGCATTTTGATAATGATTTGTGCAATTTTCCTTAATCTGCAATACTTTTATGAGAAGAAATACATTTTCAATCACAGATTAAAAAGTCATATTACCCATTTGACTCATATGAAATTAGGTATTGTTATGTAATGTATCAAATTCCATGATGCGTCTATATACCTACATCTGTTATGTGATGGAACATCACACTACGTATAACCAAGTGAGAGGTTATTAGAAGCAAAATCAACAACTAACTTCCACCTGTAATTATGCAAAGTAAGCAACCTCCAGTGAGGAATAAAATTTTACTTTCTAATTGGTTCTAATGGCGTCGAGCATATTTATGTATACTTCCGATACTTATGTTTTTTTTTTATAAAATTACTTTTTTTATTTTAGACTGGTCACCCCCCCGCCGCCGCGCCGCGCCGTCCCGTCGCGGGCTTTACGACACGACCCGACCATCCACGATTGAATTTCGTTACTTTATTTTATTTTTTACCATGTTTACACCCCCCCCCCCCCCTCCCCTGACCCGTCGCCCTGAACACATAACTTCCCAGTTTCACGTGTACGCGGGGCGAAAGTGTGGCCAAGCCAAGATGGCGGAGGGGTACTAAGGATCAAAGGAATACTTTTCAACTAACTAACGAACTAACCATCACGCCATTTTCCCGAAGGGGTATGCAGAGAGGATAGAACACCACACCACTCTGTCCTGGCACACTTTTTTTGCTTCCACATTCATACATCTTCTTATTCACGCACGTCGATTATTCCGACTTTTCACACGGCCACTTTCAAGTGTTTGTTGTACTTGATCATGCCATGTATTTCTCGGCCTTCTCGACTTCTACAACCAGACACGCTCGCATCGTAAATCCTTTTAGCCGTTCTTTCGCTCCAATAATAGTTTTCATTTTTAGTTTTAAAATATATTACTAGCACTTGGTGTATCAATGCAGTGCCCTTTGCACCATTGTGTGAGAATATAAAAGAGTGGTAATAGTATTCATGATTTTCATAGGTTTAGGTATTTAGTAACGATTAGTATCGTTATATTAAATAATATTAATTGCGTTTCTTAACTTGCTTGAAACTTTCAATTTTCTAAATACATCAGCGGTTTCCAAACTGGAAGGCGCGGGCTATTGCCAAATAGACGCCAAAAACTTTCTCTAAGAAAAAAAATCATATGATATCTACAAATAAAATAAACTTTGTAAGGTAGCAGTAAAAAATCGGTCAATGAAATTTTTATTTTTGTTTTTCTAACAATTTTACTAATATGTAAAAATTAAAAAGTAGGGAGGGAGGCGCGAAAGTTTTTTTTTCTACGGAGGCGTGGTAGCACAAAGTTCTAAAACCACTGAAATACATTCAATTTTCAATAGTTTAGGTAATTTCCTTCTCAGCTTTGTTTACATTTTTTTTATTGATTTTTCTTTTGATTAGTGTAGGTAAGTACTATTAGTATTATTCCGTAAGAGTTTTTTTAATAACTTCTTTTTTTTCCGTTTCAATCACTTTTTAAAATATTTTTTTATTAATAATTCAGCAATAACCAGTTTTGCACGGTTGATTGCTTGGCTTGGAGGCAGTTAGCGGAATCCATATGCTCCACATAAGGAGCGAATATGGAATGATGATGAAGAGCCTGTAATAAATTTGTTTACTGCAAGTTTCGTGGTTTTTTTTCTTAGTTTTATTATGCAAATGGCTTTTATGTCGTGTTTATATATCTAAAAAAAAAAATAAAACACTTGAAACTTTAGTATTCCTCCACCGGTAGGGCTGTCCAATCTAAGGCGCGGCTGTAAACCGGGCCCATAAAACGACGAAGCGATTTTACGTGGAGTGGGGGAACCCTATTCCATCTCAAAGCAAGGGTGTCGGAAAAGTGAGGTAGGGAGGGGGGGGGGGGTGCTATGTCCCACGGCGGCGGCGACTACAGTCACCTATGTGAGAAAACATCGCCTTCACCAAAACTACCTACATTTATTCCAACCACATCATTTTCTGCATCCCCGCAAAATGGTGCATAGGGCGCAGCTTTCCATATCATCAATGGATCATTTCGGTAGCGCGTCGGTGGGGCGAGGTATGGAGGTGATAGGGGGGTGTAGTAACAACGCTCACCTATGTAGTTATCTGAGAAAACTATTGCCTTTAACAATACAAATGGATGTTTGTCTGAAAGAAACTATCGCCTTCTCCATAAGCAATAAAATACATACATTGAAAAAATTATGCCATTATTGATTAAGAAAGAAAAAAAATCTTGGTCAATGCATGCCGACCATTTTTTCCTTTTCTGCCCCAAATTGTGTACAAAGCCCTGCATTAAACATTATACTGGAATTTTTTTAATCACAAGATACCTACATACCCGGTATAAAAAGTAATTATTTTTTTATCCTACCAGTACTATCTTAGTTACTAGTACTACCCAATGGGTGCATAGGGCACTGCATTGTTACAAGAAGTGCAGTGTGTCTTGATCATTGTATTACATGAAGGTAGTATGATCAGTCTTTTTTCGTAATGCATAATATCAACCTGTTGATAAAATCGCCTTAAAATAATAAACGATAAATAATTGCCTTTCTTCTATCCTTTTCTATGTAAGTACATCATCATCACTTCAGCCCGTTGAGGTCCACTGCTGGACATAAACCTCCCCCTGCCGTCTCCACTCCTCCCGATCCTGCGCCGCCCCCATCCACTGTCTTCCAGCAGACTTCCTGATGTCGTCCACCCATCTCATCGGTGGACGTCCTTGAGGCCTCTGGTTTCTCGGTCTCCACACGAGAATGCGTTTCGTCCATCTGTTGTCCATTATTCTGGCTATGTGACCGACCCATTTTAACTTCAACCAAGCAATTCGCTCCACCACGTTGCAGATCTTTGTCTGGCGTCGGATCCAATCGTTCCTTTTTCGGTCTCTTAATGTTATTCCAAGCATAATTCAAGAAACAGTAGTAGAAAAGTACTTCAGTCTAAACTGTCGAGCGGGAAAAATGAAATGAGAATGGAGAGGTTGTAACAAACAGAGAAGAACTATTAAATATTGCTTTTAAATTTTACAAAGTTCTCTACCAATCAAAAGTCCCGAGACCAGCTGAGTCTACCAGCTATGTAAGTGCATCACTATTAATTTGTACTATGCATCTTTGGACCACCAAATTTGAAAAATTAATACAAATTATAAGCGCATTAATTCTATTTTTTACATATAAAGTTTTTTTTTAAAATTAATATGGATAGCTATATTTGTCGAATGGCATACCATGTGATGACAATCGCCCATAATGTTAGATCCGCCACTTTACAATTGGATATTGGTTTGTAAACCGCTTAGACTATATATATAATAGAGCTGAGCCTACAACTCGACAGCACCATCTTAATATATCATAGATGCACAACAAATATGAGCCATGAGCTTGAAGCACATTCTAAGATGGTCGATAACAACATGTGTGTTGTATAAATTTGATGAACATCGACTATAAAATTATGTGTATTGGTATAATTGTTTTATTTAATAATCTGTTTACGTAAATTTAATGCAAATCGTTGTTAATAAGAAGCAGGGTTTGAAAAATTTACTTTTTCACTGCCAGAGTGTAATATGTCAGAAGAAAACGTAAAGAATATTGTTGACCGATGTAAGTTCTCTATATAAGGCCATACAAACTTATACAGTCCGCCAATATGTTAC